>VXBA01000665.1:1694879-1718385 GCA_013399895.1 Serilophus lunatus | reverse complement strand
TATATATATATGCACATAGGTATATATATGCTCCTATTTATTTTTTTCTAATATCTGTTAACTTCAGTGTTCCTGTTGCATTCTTAAATGGGGGCTCAATTTTTCTGCACATCAGATGGAAAGTAGAGACTGCATTCCAAAAGGATGGAAAACCTCATAGAAACGTTGTATGTGATTGCTGTGAGTTTTTTGCTTCCTTAGAGTCAGATCCATAAGCTGTCTGCCTACCTAAAGGGCTTGTATATCCGCTGTATGGACTAAATTTTTTTTCGTCTCCAGAAGCAATTCTATCTTGTATTCAGCATGGAGCACTTAGATATGTTAAATTCATTTTTTGTTGAGAGCAAAGTAGCATTTTCCCACAACTTTCTGAAGCTTCCTTTTTGGCATGGTTCTTTGTCTCCAAGTAGTCATCATGTGCAGATATCTCTGCAGCAGGGTAAAGAAATACATCCCAGAGTATAGTTTCATACAGGCAATAAAGCTGTTAATGGCTGCTGTAGCAAAGATACCTACAAAATTTTGCATGCAGTATGCTGGTAAGGAAGGCACACAGCTAATCCAGAGACGTAGTTTGAGATATAGGCAGTGCTGGTCAGCAAAAGCAGGACTGCAAGAGTCATAAAAATCACATTTATAATCTGATAAAAACATGTTCATTGATATACTCTCAACTGGGACAATCTAAAGAGAATCAGAAGTTAACTTTCTTTATCTAGACATAAAATAGCAGAAATCAGGCTTACAAGATTTTTCTAATATGTAATATTTCATGATTTCTTGGAATTAAAGCCATGCAAAAGGATGTCTCATTGAGAAGTTGATGAATGTCTCAAGATACAAATGGTCGTGTTTTTCCCAATTAATCATTGATGTACCATTTCCAATCACATTTTTGGATGAATAACAATAGTCTATATCACAGTAGGTTTACTTTTTTCAGTGTATGAAGAGAAATTTGAGGACTGGCAACTGGGAAATGAGAACCAACTTTCTCTTCCTCTCCCCAGCAGCTTTCCATGCCTCCAGTAGTAGAACAGACACCAAACCCTGAAATCAAACCCTGACCAGGTTTGGGCCTGGTACCAAAGCATCCTGGGGAGACCTGGGAGAGCTTCCACCAATGCTGCAGCTGAGACATGTGGCAGAAAGGGTCCCTTGGTAGAACCCTTCAGGGCAGACTTGGCCATAGGGGAGCTGAATGCTGCCCTGTGCAGTGAAGCAGAATGATGGGCTCCCCAACCAACCAGTATGTTCTTCCTTTGTGGGCAGTGCCCAAATACCCCCACCAGTTCCCTGTGTGCCACTCATGCCCTCAGCACTAATTTTCTCTGCTCCAGTCCTGTGGCATTACTTGCTGGTGCAGGCTCAGCTGTACACACCACACAGATGCCTGGATTCCACTCCTGCATGGCCCTCTGCCCACAGCATAGCGGCTTACAGCTCCCAGAACTGCTCTCCAGGGACAGAATGAGGAGAAAAGTAGGATTTCTTGACACTGGTCTGGTGCTGGAAGAGAGACTGGCCAGGCAGAACTGATGGGGCTGAAAGATAGCTTAACACCAGCTCTTGCTGAGTGCCTTGCTCTGTTACAAAGCATTGTTGCCAAAGCATAACCCAAAATCTAAGCCAGTACATTTGATCGGACCAATAAAAACAAAGCCATTTTTTTAGTTCCCAGCTGTGTGCTGAGTGTTGTTTCTTGTTTATGACCTCTTTGCTATTCAGGAGCAACAGCCCACACCCATGGTCGGCAATGCCTGCTCTGGTCCCGAGGGCCAGTGCAAGCTGGTGCTGTCAGCAGACTGTGCCTGCCTTTGCAGGGGCTTCCCTGAGCTCCAGGTGATCCCATGTAGTATCTTGGGAGCACATCCAATGGCAAGGAAAAGAAATCTTCCCCGCCCCCCACCCTCTCCCAACGATTTTAAACCCAGTATAGAACACACTAGACTCACCTTAACTTTTAGTGAGATGTTTATTTCCATTCAGGTGAGATTTACTCTAAAAAGCAGTGTCCAAATTTGCCCTAACTCAGGTTTACTTGTGTTAGAAGTTACAGATGACAGCTGGACAGACTTTAGCACAATGGTATGTTTTTTCATTCTCACAGAGTTTTAGCTAATTAGGCAATGAAAGATATAGTTTAGAATCAAGATAATAGGAATAGCTATATGACAGTAAATTAGTGGGATACTTCTGTGATATTAACAGAATAAGATGCCAATATTTGTGTTGGTTTAGGAAAGCTCTATGTTTTGCCTCTGAAAAGATCCTTTGCTAATAGCAGTAAAGGTCACATTGTCAGTTCCATAAGATAACATCTATTTTATAAATATATACATTTCTACTAATGTCTCCAATACTATTGAACAGCTATGAATCCTTTCATACTCCAGGCATTTGTGTGTCCTCCTCTATAAAAATAATGCTGATTTGAGAGGTAGTGACCGTTAAATGTAAAAGTAAATCCTTTGTTGTGGGAGATTTGTGTTTCAACTACACGATTATAAAAGTAAGCTTTCAGGAAATTTGGAAGTATATTGTCTCTGAGGCAAGAGAAATCTTTTGTGGAACACAGAAATTTTGAAAAGGAGTATAAATGTCAAAGTCTACACTTTGATTGTAGTTTTGAACAGGGCTTGCTTATGGATAACCATCCCTTAAAGTATATTCAGTAGAACTCTGATCTTGAGAGCAAACGCAAGACACCTGGGAAATGCAAAGTGTCTCATAGAAGCCATAATGCAGTGAGGGGAAGGAGCTCAGGTTGAAGCTGCATTATCACAATTTTTAAATTGCAGCCTTACTGCTCTGACAATGCACATAATTTTGATGTGTGAACATAGTACCATGAGGCCTCTTATCAATATGTTCACTATGCAAGTGGAAGCTCAGAAAACTTCAAAGCAAGTTGATAAATTTCCATAAAAGTGTTGCCAGTCCATAATCAGATGGCTAGGAGTTCCCAGCTGCACCAAAGATAAAAACTAATGATATTAATTTGTCCTCGTTTGAACCAAGCACTTGTACTGAAATCAGTAGTACTCATATGTACTATCATTCCTTTGCCTGCAAGAGCTGTTTTTCTGCCAGTCCACAGATTTAGGGATTTTCTTCTTTTCTGTTTCAAAGAGAGAAAATGAAAAGAGAACATAAAACAGAAACTCAAAGGACTCCATGCCATTTAGATTGGAATTATTTTCCTTTGGCAAGCCAAAACCTGCCTTTGGCCTTTATCTGACTTTCTCAAAGTCATAGTTTACTGTTTCCTCATCTAAAATTCAAACACAGTGACTATTGGTGAAATACCATAGTCTTATTCAGTTACTTCTAAAGAAACTCTGAAAAAATACTCTGTAATTTTTCCAAATTTGGAAACTGAACTTTCTTTTTATGACTTGTTCCCACTAGGAAGGATCCAAATCAAAACCTTCTTCCCGCCTCAGTTTTGCGTTTTTCCTTTCCCATGACTGTCCCCCAAGTGAGGCAGCTGCAAGCCTGAGAACACAGACACTTAAAGTAACTATTTTTCTAAAACTCAAAACGTTTACACCATAGGAGAGCTAATTAAAGTTACTTTGTAGTGAAGAAGAATGTCATAGAAACATCCAATTTAACTGAGGATATGGAGAAACACAAAGTCTTTTTTTAAACTTCCTATATCAAGAAACTTACCAATAAGATTCAGAAGTTTTCTGCAGTTTCATCTCATTCCTTTCCTGCTCCTTTTCCCCCTTGAATTATTAAATTGAAGGTCAGAAACCCACACTTTGCCAGCATTGTTCATCTTGGTTGATTAATATAGTTACCTCTTGGGGTTTTTTTTCCCTTGTTTCTTTTCTCTTCTTTTACTGGATGGAAATGCATTTCAGGAAGCCCTTCACCTCGCCCGGAAGGCACCTAGGAACAAAGGATCCATCTTTATCCTCAGCAGGTTGCTGCCAAGCATCTCCTGGTAGAAATGTATGTCCTTCTTCCAGCTTTCACACCCAGACCAGCATAGCTGGAGCTCCACATCAATCAACACTCAAGAAGTGATATGGCAATAGCAGCATTGCACAGCACCTGCCCTGCATCCCCTGGACACAGGATTGAATCAGTGTCCTGGCACAACACTATGCAGATGAAAGTGCTGCTTCTCCTGCCCTAACCTGAGGATGAAGATAATACTGGAATGTCAGACAGCTGCTACAGCAGACCCTGCAGTTCCTATAAGCACCATGTAGTGGTTTAATTTTTACAGTTGTTTATTTAAAAGCTTCACTTTTAATAACTCTGAGAAAAGGATCAAAGCAAAGCAGTGGAGCCTCTAGCATTTTCTCCTGCTTCCTTTCTGTACTGGCGCAAAGAGGAAGAAGGTATTTCTGCAAAGTCCTGACTCAAGAGTAATCATAAAATTTACATTTATCACATTTGAACAGAGCCAAAGAAAAGTGACCTCATGGTATGAGCTCTAAGAAAGCTCAGAAAGGAAAAATTAAAATAATTAGTAGCAATTACTACCAAAATTATGGTACTGAATAGGACAGTGCCTAATAACGAGAGGTCACAATTATTAATGCGCCCTCCTGTATGCTCATTTGTCTTCTCTGTATTGTAGTCATTTCTGTTGTCCTTTCAAACAGCAGGATCTCCAGTGCCACACTCCTTTCCCTTTTATGAGAAGTTCACAATAAACAAGGGTTCAACACGTTCAGAGCAGCAGTTTGTGCCTTTGGAAGACTTGAAACAATATAGGCTTTTCTTTCAGTCTCTCTGTAAAAGAAACTTTAAAGAAGTAGAAAAAGAAGTAGAAAGAAACTTTACTGCATCCACACTTCATTGTCTTTCACTTTATCATGTTACAAGAGAATGTGGCTAAAACGTGAGCAAAACTGCATTAACTTAGATTTGCATCCAATTAAATGGAACCAGAATCAAACTTTCTTTCCTTGCTCAGGCACATAGGCTTTGTGCACACTAGGAAGGTTTATCAGAGGGTTCATAGAATGGTTCAGGTCGAAAGGGACCTTAAAAACCAAGATAGACCTAATTCCAACACCAGATTATGCGCAGGGAAATCTTCCACTAGACCAGGCTGCTCCAAGCCCTATTGTTAGGGGTTTGAGGGGAAGGGGGTGGTCTTGGGAGTTTCGGGTCTCGGGGTTTTGTGGGAGTTAAAGGGGGGAGGGAAGGGTGTTTGGGAGGGAGTTTGGATGGTTCGCTGGCTGCCCTGTTTTAAAACCATTTTTTTTAGCAATATGAAGGAAAGGATCAAGATTGCAGTGTCCATAGAGTGGTGGGGCTCTTCCCCCATTCCCCTACTGCCCAGTTTTGCCCAGGGGAACAGCGGTGGAGGACCCCAGAGTGGCGGGGCTCTCCTCCCAGGGGTTCTCCCTGTCCTCCCATCACCCAGGCCACGTGGTGGGGCCACAGCGGCAGCGGCGGCTCCCACCTCACGGCGGAGGGACGGGCACTGAGCTGGGGGCGCAAAGCTGCTTCTGATGTTTTTGCTGCTTTTCCCAGTGGTTCGGGCAGCAGCCCCAGCTTGCGGCAGTGGAGGGGCACACCAAGTGGAACCGGCGTCNGAGTGGTGGGGCTCTTCCCCCATTCCCCTACTGCCCAGTTTTGCCCAGGGGAACAGCGGTGGAGGACCCCAGAGTGGCGGGGCTCTCCTCCCAGGGGTTCTCCCTGTCCTCCCATCACCCAGGCCACGTGGTGGGGCCACAGCGGCAGCGGCGGCTCCCACCTCACGGCGGAGGGACGGGCACTGAGCTGGGGGCGCAAAGCTGCTTCTGATGTTTTTGCTGCTTTTCNGGGAGTGGACACAGCTGCACAGCTCCTGCCCTGCGCTGCCGGGAGGTGTGTGGCAGTGACTGCCCCCACGGGCAGCCCCCACCTCCCACGGCCGGTCCCTGCAAGCGGCGAGTGCACATGGTGCGAGGTGGGGGCGCCTCAGCAGCCACGGTCGGCAGCGTGGGCACGGTGGCTGCTCCAGGTGGTCGTGGGCGGCACCACTGTCCCAGGGACTCCCCCCGTCGGGTCTCTGGGACAGCGGCAGGTGCCTTGCACTGGCACCACGCTGGCAGTGGCTGCACAGGGGCGGCAGCCACTCCAAGGGTGTCACGGGTGGCCCTGAGGCTCACCCATGGCTGGTAGAGATGGCGCCTCCAAGCCACAAACAGACAGTTTTCGTCAGGAACCGCCATTTTGCCTGAAGTGAAGATCCCAGAAAGAAGGCGGAGCTCAGCGCCACCAGCCAACCAGAAGACAGCTTGGCCGACAATAAGACACCCATTCCCGCGGGATTTCGAGGGCATAAAAAGCCCAAACACGGAAGTCCTCTCTCTCTTCAGCTTCCTTCTCAGCTGGGAGCAGCACGCCCTCTCTCTTCCTAGGTCCCAGATTGCGCAGCCTGCTTCCACCACCTCCATCGGCACAGGGAGCAGCATGGGGCCATCGGAACCAAGCCAACCAAACAGCAAGTGATAGCTCCCCATGTGTGCTCCCTGGGGGAGGGTCCTTTTCACCATTTTTGTATTTTGCAGGGACTTTGAGGGCCATCAGAGTATACCATCAGAGACAGAGAGAGGCTTCCCTTTTCTTTCCCCTGCTTTTCTCGGCCAGCCACCTGGTCCTTGAGAAGCAGCTTGATTTTTTTGTTTTTGCATTACTGTGTTGCGTTTTTATATTTGTGTATTTTGTTTAAGTTAAGTAAAGGCTTTCCTGGTAGAGCCCCTAGACAATAAACTGTTACCTGCTGTTAAATTCTGTTCAGTCTTTTTGTCATTGTTGTGTGCACACCCCTAGTGAAAATAGTGGTTCAAACCACCACACCTATCCATGAACTCTCCCAGGGACAAGACATCTACCACCTCTCTGGGGTACCTGTTCCAGTTCCTCACCACACTTGTTAAAACTTCTTCCCTCTATCTAATCTAAACCCGCCTTCTTTCAATTTAAAGCCATCACCCCTTGTCCTATCACTACTTGCCTTGTAAAAAGTTCTTTTCTGGCTTTCTTGTAGGCTCCTTTATTCAAGACAGAGCCAATGTAGCTATGATAACAAGAAATTATTTAATGACATCACAGCATAAAAATGTTTGCACAACAGAAGTATCTACATTAGAATTTTTATAAAAAATATATATTTATATTTATAATTTATAATTTTTCATCCTCATAAATTAATACATGCATTTTTGGGACTTAAAACTTGAAACTCAAAGTTGCCTAGAGAGGTCATCTACACCATCTGCCTACTCTGATATTGTGCTACAGATGCATGGTAACACTGCAATTTGTAACATTGGTCCAATAGCAAATCAGGATATAGGCATTTTGTTACTAAAACTTCCTGATCAAAAAAAAGGTATTTTAGGTCAATCCATGTCTCCTTAATCAAAATGTTTTCTTTCAGCACAAATATGAAAGTAAACTCCAAAAAGTAATATAAAAATGATAAATTACATTATTCTATTCCAGAAAATTCATAACACATTATGTCAACTCTATTTAAGCCATTTTTCACAGCCAGATCTCATTCAAATCAATATTGTCTTGAAGGACATTTTGATTTCAGCATCACAGCATTTTCTAGAGGGCAAGTTTTTTGAAAAGTGTTACCATATTACTAATTTCTTGCTTTAGCTAGAAGTGGATATAAAATTAAAAAAAACCTCACAATAAGCATAGTGCATTATGTTGTTTATAATCTAGAGATAACAACAAAGTTCTTAAATCTAGAAGTCCAATGCAACCTGTTCACAGGCAAAATTACTATTTGATATGGTCTAGACAAACAGCAAACTTCCTTTCTGCAGAGGACAGGCAATAGTCCTTTTACAGATCCATATGTTCCAGCTCAATCACCCCTGTTCTGGAAGCTACAGCTTCCACCAGAGGGCTGGCAAAGCAGGCTGTCAGAGCACTCTAATTTACTTCAGGAAAAATCAATTAAGATAGCTTAAGTGACTTTAACTGGGAAATTGCTGGGGACACTAATCATTGCAGACAGTGATGAGTATAAGAGAAGAGCAACTTCTTTCATCAAAACATTTGTACCAAAGTGGGGATCTCTTCATTGCTTCAGCATCTGAGCCAAAACCCACTGAAATCAACAAGATTTCCAGAATTAAAAAAGTAGACTCTAAGATGTATTCAATATTTGGCAAGGAAACGATGCTTCTCAAAGCATTTCTTTATCACACTTTTGTATGTATATATTTTGTTGCCTGGGCAGTCTTATGGTTGAATAACGTAGACTGCAAGAGAATGCCTTGGTAAAGTCAACATTGTGTGTCTGAATTGGTACTACAGAAAACAACAAATGTCGCTGTGCTGCTTCTGTCACTTCAGCACCACTTCAGAGGTCACTAATTACTTGAGAAGCTGCCATAAATAGCCTGCATCTCATACAGAAATATTCTGCCAAAATATTGACTCAGAGTTGCCTTATATTTTCACCTTTAGTCATCAATACGTTTTGACAATTCTTTGCTAGAACATGCTTTCCATCTTAACACCTTATTAATTCCATGGCTACATTTTTCCCCACAATAATTGTATGACTCCCACTCAAGTTTCACTGACACCGAGAAGTGGAAAACACTCCCTCCAGATGCAAAACTCTCTTCATAATGATGTAGCTCCTGTTGATAGAGCTGTGCTTCTGTCTATTCCTCTCCAAAAGTTAAACTACACCAGCAAAGACTTATTTTGTTGGTTTAAAATGAGTCCACACTAGTACTTTTGACATTATTGAAATGGTGGAGGCAAAACACCCAAACTAGTTCAAACTGCTGAAATCCAATTGGAGCAGAGGTTTCCCTGTGAGACATGGCTTCAGTTAAGCAGCAGCTTTAACTCAGCTTCTCTCTTACAGGCACCCTTGATGAGAAACATGAAAAATGTCTCCTATGAACATTAATACAAACAAGGCACCTTGCAGTATCATTTGCTACACACAACAGCCTATGCACAAGGAAATAATCTCCAGAGAGAGAAGACTGGTCCCTTTACACATACACCAGCTGAACTACCTGTTTCAACAAAAAGTGCATGCTTGTTTTTGCACCTGCAAGAACTAGAGAGAGAGAAAGCACAAGGGAGAAAATATCATCTCTTCAAGCCTTACTGTGGTCAGGCCATAAGTACAGCAGATGTTGCAGCACTGGAATCCAGCTAGACAACCCTCATCTGCTGCCTGGTGGAACTGCTATACGAATGGAAGGGCTGTCTTCTCCACATTGCTGCTTTCTGAACTCCTTGATTAAAGATGACTTAACCACAGCCAGCACAAGCTTCCAAACATTATAGAGGATATTTTCAAAGAAACAAAATGAGCACAGTAGTCCTAACAAATGCAGGAAAACATTACTGGGAAGCACAGTAAACACTGAGTTGGAATAAGTGAAGAACTTTGCTTCAGGAAAAATACAGTGAGTAAGAGAAAAGTTAGAAGAAAGCAGCCATTCAGAAACTGCATTATTAGATGCACATATATCTTCAGAATATCCTGCCCCTCACTCGAGCAAATGCGAACCTTGTTGATTCAGAAATATGAAGACTTAGAGGGAATTAGAGGATGTCATTGGATGAACTAGGTATATAAGACCAAATAATCATACTCAAAAAAAAAATTGAAGATGTTTCTTTGTAGTATTTCATATAGTCTTTTCATGTTTGCAAAAATTCCTCCCATGAGAAATAATCTAGGGGATAAAATTCAAGACATAAACCCTAAAAAGTATGCTATCTTGGGGATGAATACTGTAATTATCTAAAACCTGTAATGGTGCTTAATAATGTGTGGCCTACCTGGAATCAATAGGACTAACCCAGCAGGCAGTGAGCAAAATCTGTACCTTAATTTCTTTTCTTACTTAAATTAGAAGGCTCATTTTCTGTAGGATTTTCAAGGTCCCCATAACCTTCTGACTTACCCTTGAATTTTTCATTTTTTTCTGCTACTGAGCAAAGTCTTGTTTTCAAATTGGCAGCTTCATACAGTTGCCTCAATGAATGATTGCAGCAACTTAAAGCCCGAAGTGAACAGAGCAGCAGTTTAGGCAGAAAGCAAATAAATGTAACGAGTAACAAATAAATGTATCATGTAATTTCTACTGTCATACTGCCCCTCCCTTAGTAAAAGTGCTTTTCCACATCCTTCATCCCACAGTTAATGATGCATTTTCTTCTTGTTTCTCCTTCTTCCCGTAACGGTATTAAGGTTCAAGGTGCTTTTGGAGACAACAATATGACAGTGGAAATATTTGTGCTCATTTCTAAAAATGATTGAGCTCATATTAAAAATATCCTCATACACATCTATTCAGCCTATATTTTCATTGTTTTATGTTCTATTTCCCCTGTTAAAGCCAGTTAAGGTATTGGAAAAATTAGTTGAACAAGTGGAGAAGGTTGAAAGTATTTCTTTAAAGCTCATCCCTGTATTCAGCTTTGGTACCTGAGTTTTGCTGACTCAGATTTGCTGATTGAGTGGCTGACTAGAAACTTTTCAGCTCCTGATTAGTTACAGGTAAAACTTTTATACAGTTGAGTCAGCTCTCACTCACCAAGAGATTTGAAGGTAAGAATTACAAGCTTTACTTAGAAACATAGACAACGTTGTATAGACGTCTTCTGTTTAGATTAGACCCAACATCCCTGAGCTAAGCAGCTGAGCCCTCTGTACGGTATGGTAAGTACTTTGGAATAGCATCCACAGCTCTACTGCATCTGTCAGTCAAAAGAAAAAGATTAAAGTATGTCTTAAATCTCCCCTTTAAGGTGCTCCTGACAGACATAGCATCACAGACGTTTTCCTAATTTAGATATTTTTGTGTTTCCTTGTGCAGTTGGACAAGGGTGGAAATGCTGTGCCACTTCCACATATAAAGCAGAAGAAAAATGGCCACAACTGGTGACCTAGTATAACTGGTGACCTTGCTGACAAAAGTATCCACCAAGGATATTGAAAATCTCTGCTCCAATTTCCTAACGCAAAATTTTTCATGTGTTGCATAAAGAAGCCTTGGAGCAGGAAGCAAGCCTGTGTCTCCCTTCACCCAAGTAAATGTAAGTCTTATTGGGCAAGAGAATCACGTCAGGGCTTGCTTTCTTTTTTGTTCAATAACTACTGAATAAATCCTTGAGCAGTGGCACAACTTCAAAAGGAGGTGGGGATGGGGATGGTGCTGCAGTTATTCATAACTCTAACACTCTTGAGGTGGTAGGAGCTGGAGTCCAAGGAGGAGACCATCAAGACCCTGTAGAGAGTGCTGACATATCCCCAACTCACATAAGTACCTCTGAGAACCCAGCACAAGGCCTTGAAAATTGACTCAGAGATCATCAGGGAGCCAGCAAAGTGCCTGGTACATGGATTGATGTTTTCTGAGAACTGCTGCTAAGGAAGCAGGTGGCTACATCTGCCAGCTGCAGCTTTTCCAGATTCTGCTTTCAAGCCAGGATGAATGCTGTTCCAGTAATTGAGTATGCAGGCAGCAGAGATATTTGACTAGGATGGGTCCTAACTGGAAATGATGCATTGCTTTTTGCAGGTAGTGGATCCAATGTAAGCTGGGCTTGCAGGCAATCTCATCTCTTGCCAGGCTTCTCTGAAGTGCAGTGCAGTTAATATTGCAAATAAACTGGAATTCTGGTCGCACAGTGAGAGGAATGTGTCCAACTGGCAGGAAGAATAAATACTTCTCCAAACAGGCAGTAATCAGTTAACATTACTCTAAAACAAACATTGAGAAAGCACAGCACTTTAGCAATTAAAGGTCCAAATTTGCAAAATTAATTAGTGTTTCCCACAGCATAGTGCTCTACTTATGAACAGCTCTATTGTAAATGTATGATGCTCTAATATGAAAAGAGAGCATTCTTATGTTAATTATCTAATTAACTAATCTGGGCACAATTAGCAGCTGAAACAGCACAGTATTACACTCTCTTCCTTCTTCCCTTCCGGATTCAAGATTGCCTTTAAATATGTACTTTCAAGTGGCAGGGGACCCTGGTGATAGGGCTTGCTACCACATTAAACAGACCTTGGTGCCAGAAAAAGTTCCAATGAGCAGACACTGAAACAGGAGAAACAGTCATATTTTTGGCACATTATTTAGGAGGGGTAAAGTCAGCTATTTAATCTCACCCCTAAAGCTAGCCAGTCCTCCAGGGAACCCATCCTTGTCACTTCATAGAAAGCCAGCGTGAAATGCTCAAGAATACAGTTGTCTGTTTCTCTGTCCCTTTGGAAACCCAACACCACTTCACCAGACCTCCCTGACAGCAGTGTTTTCCGAAGGATGGCTCAGTGGCTATTTTAGAGTTCTGAAAATAGAGTCTTATTCATTTCTACTTTGGTGCCAAAGTAGCTATTGACTTCACCAAAGTTTACTGTGTCATGAAGATAATTAGAGAATTGCGTACAAATCTCTGACAAAAACTTACCAGAGAGAACATTTAAATCAGCCTCAGAGGATGGCTTAGACAATGCCTCAAAGTCTTGCCTCAACTTCTGTCACAATGATCCTAAAATTGGGGTAGAAATATAAAGTAAAATATTCATTTCAATATTTTCACATTTGTACATTTCTTCATTTGCAATAGATCGCATTTTTTATGTAGGAAATTAGTTTTATGTTCAGTAATTTAAAAGGGCAGAAAAAGGTAACATAAGCTGAGACTAACAAGTTTTATACTGAATTGTACAAAATGTTGATCAATTTAAAATACTTTTGCTTTATCTTCCTTTTGGGGTGCTTTCGCTTTTAGGGTTCTGTTTGTTTGTTAGTTTAGGATTTTCCATTTAAAAAAAGACTTTGAGTATATCTACTGTAATGTTCTACCTCTCCTACTCTTTCATTGCTCTTCGAGAAGGAAAGGAGTAGTAGTCACACACTTTTTCCAGAGGAAAGCTGCTTTTGAGACTGATGATCTACTGTCAGAATTGCAGTAGATCAGCAAATAGAACTACAAAATAATTTATGATGGGAAGAACTGAAGTAGTTCATCTAATCCAACACCAGCAAGATCAGCAGCACTGAAGCGGCTTACTGTGGACTTGAGTTCTGAGCATCTCCAAAGATGGAGACTCCAGTACCTCTACCAGTCAAGCTGCTTCACATTTTCCTGTTCTTACAGTGAAAAAAATTCTTAATAGCTAACTGGAATTTCCTGTCTTCCAAGTTGTGTCTGTTGCCTTTTGCCCTTTCACTGTGCATCTCATAAAAAGGCCTGGATTCATCTTCTCTACAGCCTCCCAGTAGGTAGTTGCACAGAGCCAGGAGACCTCCTTTAAGCTGTTCATTCTCTGGGCTAAAATAAACCAGCTGCCTCAGCTTCTCCTTGTACATCATTTGCTCCAGTTCCCCACCATTCTGGTGGCCCCTCCACTGGACTTGCTCCAGGTGGTTGATGCCTTTCTTGTGCTGAGAAAGACAGAACTGGACTCAGTGCTCCAACTGACCTCTGCCTAGTGCCAAATCATGGGGAGTGATCACATCCTGTGAGGCTGCTGGCTGCACTTCTGCCCATGCAGCTTCGTAGATATACTCTAGGTTCAGAAGGTTGCAACACAGCACTTTGGTGGACAGGAGAAATTTGAGCTAATACTGAGGTTGGCCTGGCTTTCACAATGCAGGATGTCCCTCCAAACAAAGTTGGCAGGTAGTTCTGCGCAGCTTCCAGTGGGCTTAACCCAGGCACCCACGGGCACCGACCTTCAGCATAGAACCCTGTCTCTGCACACAAGAGCCCAAAAAGTAGATCTACATGGACCAACACATACTTTGTCCAGAGTCTGAGCTCTCCAGACTTATCCCTGCTTCATCTCAGGGGCCAGAGCATACCTCAAGCAAATAAATCACATAGGGAGAAAGAATGAATCATCTCAGCATTAGCATTGCACTAATGAAACAATATAGCCAACACAAAGCTGCCCTGCACACCCTCAAGTCCAAAGTAAGGCACTCACATTTGTCTATACCCTGAGTAGTCATATCCAGAGGCTGAGACTGTGAGCAGCCCATGCGCAATGCAGGGGGGGAGGGCAAAAAGGGTAAACAAGAAAAGGAAAAAATAAAGATGTAGAGAAAAGACTATTCCCAGACACTATCACTAGGTCAGATATCCTCAGGCACATATTGTATAAGTCAGCTGTTATGTAAAACTCTCTTATTTCATATGTTAACTTGGATCCTGTGAATTATGTTCTTCTGGCATAACAGCTAACCTAGGAAAGGACTTATACATTATAGTTCCTAGTGGAAGAAGGCTGATTCTTCCAGGACCTTAAAATATAGTTCTGGGCACCTATTTTATTATTTTATTTATTTTATTTTATTATGTTTTATTTATAACTTTTGTCAAAGTGAACCATCATCCTTGACTCTTAAAAAATGACTCATGAATTAGCCACACAAATAATTGTATCTAATGACCTCTATAAGCCAAAAAACCCCATATAAACTATATAAACCATATTAAGTTCCACCATACCAAGAATTAACCATAACTGACTAATAGGATGACAATTGCTAACCTTTGCTGTGGGATAAATCAGCATACTTAATATATGTTACCAAATGCTACCACATTTTCATGTGCTTTATTTGAGCCTTGCACGATTTGTGTAAATCCATAAGAATCCTTCTGAAACTTTCTAGCTGCCTCAGAAGGTACCATGATATACTCTGGATATTGTTACTGCACTGTTTCTAAAGCAAAATATTTGGGTTTGTAGAGCTTTTTCTTATAAGCTAGAACGAGCCTAGACACCTACCAGTTCTCCAGTCAAATACAAAAGTCAAAACCTCAGATCCTGACTATTTCACAACACATCGGGGTTCAAATTTTTATGGTGGCTTCCAAATATGTGAATAATTGTCCTACCTACTCATAAGAAATTACTGTATCAAGAATCATAGAGAATGCTTTATAAAATGCTTTAATTTCAGGAAAACTTTCTCCTCTTTTGGAGAACACATAGGTACAGGTGCTTTAGGGGCACAAACTCCAAATTTCACTCAAATCTACAAGATTTTGCCAAAACCAAATTTCCAAGATACAGAGACTAGAAAATAGCTGTATGTCTCAGTATGGATTTTACAACTGTGCAGAGACTCTTGAGATCCACTAAGGAGTTACAAGGACACCATGGTGTCTAGTAAGGCATCTGTCTGCAGACAGAAAGCCTGCTTTTTGTCTAGAAACAGCCATTTCAGAATTTCTTCTTTATCCATGCAATTATGGAAAATATGTAGAAAAAACAGCACCCTATGACTTACATTACAAATTGCTATTAAGCAACAATCTTTGAGTTTTACTATGCTGAGTGCAAACTTTTATCATCAATCCAGAGGAAAAGTATTTATCATATATACATAAGAGACACTCATGAACTGCTTATGGATATCCCACTAGCTGGAAAAAAAGACACCATGCAGTGTTAATCAAACATACGATTTTCTGGTTTATTTCTTGAGCACGAGTCTTGATGTTTTTTTGGTAAAGATCTTCTTGGTGAAATAAGTCATGAAAGTACTGAAATTCATCCTCTTTTGGGACATCTAAGTGAGTGTTTCCAAATTCTTTATGTTAACACATCCATAGAATTTGTTACAAATATTACTAGTTTGTGCCAGAAAGTTTACAAGATGCTGGCTGGCTACCAAACCACTAACCCTCTAGGACTGGTTTAGGGACAATTCAGTTATTTAATAAAAGAGAGTATACGGCCTGTGGAGGCCAGGAAGACTTATTTCACAACGTGGCTTGCTTACTCAGTGATCTCTCTTGGCAGCTCCCTGCTCAGTGTGGACCCCACCCAGGCTAGCTATGCTGAAGCCAGACTGTCATCTGAGCCACTGGCTCTCCTCTTTAGCTCAGATTGTCTCAAATTGCATTCAGACTCTCAATTTTGAAATAAAGGCAAATGATGTGCACGGACATCACCCTTTATATAGGATGGAGTGCTGTTGACCTGGTCCCATTCAGCAAGAGATTAAAAAGGCTGCATTTAGTGGTAAAGCTGAACTTCTGGTAATGCTCACTGATACTTCATTTTAGGGTTTGTGTTTTCTGCTTTTTCTGAAAGATCAATAGCATACTTTCCTCTCCCATACTGTCTCTCATCCCAAAATACTTCCCAGTTTAAACATATGTTTATAGTAATTTTTTTAATACATTCCTGAGACACAGGAATAACAAAAGCACTGTGGTGCAATATGAAGAGCATCACTGCTTTTAAATTGAAGGAGGGAAGCAGTGAATATTGGCTTTACCTGGAACTACAAAGGTAATTAAAATAACTGGAACACTATGTTAATTAAAAACCCTTTCTAAACTAGGAAGATTGTTACTGAGTCCAAATGAGCAGATCTGTCTTTAAGATCATCCACATACAGAAGTATTTTTTACAAAAAGACACTGGTACCTTTCACACTAAATAAAATAAAATAATGTGTAGATCCTTAAAAGGTGCTTCTGGTCTCAAAGGACATGTCTCTGCATGCTGGTTCTTCATGCAAGCTAGCAACTATATTTTTGTCAAATTCTGTTTCCTTGAACTATTACCCTTCCTAACTATCCTCCAAATGTTCTTTAATTAAAGATTGCAACTGAATTAGTTTCAGGATTATTATTTTACAGCACAGAGCAAAACCAGTGTCAAGGACACAGTGAACACATAGGAGGCTGCTACTGATGACTTGTCATGTAACCACCATAAAAAGGCTGTGCATTGTGCCTTTTCCTACTACTTTTGAATATTGACACATGTTTGGCTTCTCAGTGTTGAGTGAAACTTTGAAAACTATCTTCTTAATTTTTCTTTAACATCTGCCACACTGCTTATGCCAAGGACTCTCCTGATCAACACCACCTGCAAGCCCAGTGAAGACTTTCTAGAAATGTTCAGATTTGAGATATAAGTCAGGGACATCATGGGCTGAAATGATCAAACTACCAAGGCCTCAATGTACCTAGCCTTCAATGTGGTAACCTTCAGCAGCTGGAGGGGAGAAAATGCAGCTCTCCTCTTCCAGCAATTGGTATTCAGAGTAGTTGCCTGCCTCTTTTGTGTCCACTGCTAAATCAAATTTACTGTTATTCTTGTAGTTTAGATACTACTGGAATAACTGACTTTAAAATATACACGTTCTCTAGAGATGCTCACAACTAAACCTTTGTGAGAGACCAGATTCATATCTCATGGAGTTTTTATGGGTTGGAACCAACTTACTGTGAGTGTGTGTGGGAGGGAAGGGCTAGCCCTAGACCCACAGAGCACATGGTTTGCAGCCAAGATGGGTGAGTCCATGGAGAAGACCATGGCCTGGGCACCATGAGGCTGGGCTGTCAGTCAAGGAAGGCCTGCCTGGCAGTCTGCCCACACCACATCCTCTGGAGCTCCTGATTGACTATGGCACTCATCACTTCAGCTTGGAGTGCACTGCGTGGTCAATGACCTGAATGTCCCACCTGGGACGGGTGGCCATGGTGACCAAATCCCGTAAATACAGCACAGGTAGGCTCCATTTTGGTGTTTCTCTTGGGAACCTGCCATTGTTATGTGATCTTCACTGGAGTTTTTGATGGCAGTTACATCTTGTTCTAATCTCTTCTTCCTTTTTTCTTTTGTCACTCTTGCCTTCCTTTTCTCTTTTTTTACTCTTTTGGTTACTTAAAATCAAAGGGCTTATATTCTACTAAGCTGGGTTGCTGTTTGCTTTGTACTGGGTGCTTTTGTGGACTGTGTCTTTGTTTGCTGGGTTTGGCGTAATGCTTCTGCCTTGTATGTTACACCTGAAACTTTTGCCACAATGCTTATTTTCTCACTAAATTAAAGAATTCTCTTGGGAAAATGCTTGTAGTGCACTCTCTTCATGCCATTCAAGGTATCAAAGAACCATAGACTTTACAAGAGTAAGAACCACAGACTTTACAAGACTCTCTTGGAGTCTTAAATATATGTAAACTGCCTGGGAAGTGTGTGGCTTAGACACCGGGTGTTACTTTTTTTGTCTTTCTTTCACTCATTGAAATCTGTAAAATAGAAATTAATCAACACTTGTACAACAGATAAAGTCATCCATGGATTTGTGTTCTGCTCTACTGGGTACTAATATTTTGGAACCAAAATGAGACAGTAAGACTGAGTGTAATTCAGCTCATCTTAGAGCAGCAATTCTTGGTCCCTAACAATGCAGGCTAATACATCTTGGAGAAGGAGAGAAGCCTCAAAAATGCTGTTCTTGCCTTTTTCATATCCAACACTGATGGCTTTCTTCATTCTGACAGCCATGGGAGGAGAGTGGTGGTTTTTTTATGTCAGTAGGAATATGAGGATTAGAGAGTCATCACCATGCAAGGCCTTTTGACCCTATCTGATTGGACTGATTTGATTAATCCTGTTCCTTATCCCTGGCCAATGGTCAACTCAACCATCGCAACCAGCTAAATTTGTGCAGCCATGCCAGAACTGCAGAAGAGCCTGCTTTTTCTCTTTGTGGAGTTGCCCAGACCTAACAGCTCAGGTGAAGTCATTTTTAGACCTAAATGTGAGAAGCTTGGTTGTGAAGGAGAGATTTGTGCAGTTACAAGTAGCACAGAAATCAGGGTAATTATGCCTGGGAGAGGGGCAGGTTCTGAGTACAGATATCATGAGCAAACTTGGCTCAATGAGTACTGCAAATCTCTGCTGGAATGTATTTGAAAGATTCAGTAGTGGACAAGGCCATGTTTGGTGGAGCTTATTCTCAGGATAATAGGAGGGAGAACAAAGCATACCAAAGTGGCTCTATGGAAGCCAAAGGACTGCAGATACGGACAGCACAAGAGCACTGACATGTGTAGAAAACCAGCATGATGGACCTGACAGTATTACATCAAGTGGAAAGTGACAGGTGGACATCACGAAAAAAATGGAAAATTCTAACTTGGAAAGTCACAGTGCATGTCTAGCTGTGGCAGGAGTGTTTTCAAGGCACTAGCTTCAGGGGTATTCTTGAAGTCCATCCTTATGTAATGGACATTCCTACACTTCAAATATTTCTTCCCCATTGTCTACTTAAAATCCACTGTTTTCCCTCTTAGATAGGAAGACTTTGCTGGATTCACGCCATAAGAATATTTTCAGCCTTTTACTTTCTCCAGCTACTTTGATAATGAGAAAACAGCAGTAGGAACGTGCCTGTGACAGCTACTACCTCATGTGACTTGGAGCAGGCAGGTTGCACAAGGCATGTCAGTGACATTTTTCTTCCCACTTCTTCAGTCCTGATAAATCTGCACCCAAGATAAACAGCTGAAGTACTACTATAAAAACATTTCTCAGTACCAGAGTGATGCAGAAATTGGGAACACCTATTTTTCTTCTCATTCTTTCCATCTTTATGTCCAAACAAAAATAAATAAAATTTTAAAAACACCCTTGAGATTAGTAAAGTCTTTCTTATCCAGTTCAGCCTGGAAATAGTTAAATTGATGTTTATTCAATTCATCCTGACTGCGCAGACTACCATCACCCAAAGAAAACTTTTCCTTATGGAAGAGTGGAAGTTTATGTAGCTGCAGTCTTGGATTACACTGATTCTAGTCCTGAGGCAATACAGATGCCAATTATATGATACACATACCATACATCTCAAATTCTCTGTAAAACAATCCCCAAAAAATAATTGTTACTGTCATTCTAGTCAGGCAATGAAAATACAGCCAGCATGCTTCCTTATTTGTTGGTATAAAACAAAACTTTTAGTGTATTTGGTAACTGGTTCATTCTTCTGTGTGTATTAGTTACAGTACAGTAGCCATGGATTTACCATTGTCTGTAAAAAGGCTAATTCCTTTGCTAAGTGCCAGTCAGCCTACATGCTTCCATATCACTTGAAGTGTTAAAGTAATTATTCATCTTCCTCCTCTTCCTCTCTTTACATTAGGGCTTTATTTGACCCTCTGGGTTTTCGCTAAATTCTTTGTGATCAGTAAGTGCTATTTAATTTTATGCAAAGAGCTAAACAAACAAAACCTTTAATTTCAACTTAAAGGAACATGATATTTTTAAAATTCAAATAATTTTCATAAAGGCGTAAAAATTTTTGTCCTTCACCTTCTAGAGTCTGATCATTAGACAACTAACCAAGGCAACTGCAGTTGGTTGAGGATTTTTCTTATAATATGTCCAAAGAGGTTTTTTGAATCCTGCTATCCAACTCAAGTTAATTTGCCTAGCTTTAAAAAGTACCATTTTGCCTCACCTATTAATTATGCAGACAAACCTATGTGAGATCTTGATTAATTCACATTAATGTCATACTCTCCACCATGGGCATCACCAGTGTATATCTCTGTAGCACTCCTCAAGGTGGTACCATAACCTCCTCTAGTATGCCCAGGGAACATAACTATTAACCAGGATTTCAGCTTTCCCACCTGCTTTAACTCACAACAAACTTAAATAGTATTCTTCACAGAAATGTCTCTAAACCTCTAAGTCTTCATCCTATGAAGGGTAGCCTACAAACTGCTTCCTGTTATTAAAAAGAAATATTAGTAGAATATTAAACTTGTCTCCATGAAGTCAGCAGACACATGAGAAAAAGATTATGTACAGTCATACTCTCCACTCTCACCAATATTTTTTTACAAAAGATGTCAAAATATCCACAATAATGAACTCAAAAGGACTTTGAACCTTGGTAGAACACTACTTTGAAGGGCTTACTTTTAATTCTAATCTAAGACCTACACCAAAAATTAGCTGTTCATTATTCTGATGAATATTTCTCAAACTTCCCCTCCTAGCAGCATCTCAACTTTATTAAAGTCATCTAAGATGTAAACCTCTACAAACCAGGAACCTGACTATGCCTGAGGAATAAATGCAGGACCTGACAGTGCATCTCCTCAGCCACCAGCATGGATCCCACAAACATACATCCTAGGAGGTGTATGACTATGGAACACATTTTTCCTCATTGAAACAACACTCATGAAACTAAGTAATCACTCTTCTCCAGAGCAAACTCACAAGTAAAACAATACAGAATACTAACATTCAGGTACCAGTAGGAGAGCGCTTTTCACCCCCCAAAATATTGCATTATTGGTCTCAATCCTGTTACTCAAGAGAGACACCAATGTTCATACTGACTATTGCATTTAACATGGACAACCCTGACTCTCTATTGCCAGCCTCAACATTTCTTCTTAGTGATTGCTGAAACAATGGCAGTGTTATCTGAAAATTACACTAACTACAAGAAGACAGACTGAGGTTTGATTTAAGCATAATTTTATGCAAGTAACTGCCTACAAGGGAGGCAAAAGAGACATCCACAATAGGAAAGCTTCCTGTACTATGGCTCTGAATAAAAGCCATGGGCATAGTATCATGAAAAAAAATTGAGAACTTTGAACAAAGAAATTACTTAATTTGAAGCTTCATGATACTAATATTTTAGGGGGTTTTATCACATTCCAGATAACAATTTTTATAGTCTTTGAAAATAATTTTTTTTCAAAGGAACAAGGGTTCATCAACATATAGCAGGCTTTCTAAAGTCCATCCTGCTGTTTCACATGGGATATCTGATCTGGAAACTATTATAGGATAAAATCTTAAGGTAAGTCCATGTTAGGCAACTGAAGAAATAACACAGAGTGAAAAAGAACACAAAACAGAGCTATATTCCAAAGCAGTCTGTTAAAAAAGACACAAGCTCATTCACACTTTGAAATCTAATAATTTGGTTCATTCCCTCCATTCTATTTCAGGCAGGATACCTGTAGGACATTTACTCACCGTTAAATTGGTAGCCTTCTTTGAGAAAAATTGATCATTGTCATGACTACTACTTTTCCTTTATCATTCAGGGAACAAGTAATTCCAAACTGTATTACAGTAGGCTTTCTGATTTGAATTTTATTTTCTGGTTCTCTTTGCTTTTCATCCGCTGTCATGTCTTTTCCTGGGGATATATTTTGCCACTTGAGAAATTTTGAGAAGATAAACACTGTGTAGTTCAAAATTCTTAACTGTCCAAAGCATGGGTGTTTGCATTTGTGGAGGTTCTGTATTTATTCTCTGTCTCCCTGGAAAAGCTCCTAGCTTTTTCTTTCTAGCTCATCTCTGGCACCTCATTTGTAACATGCTACAGGCTTCCAGAGAGAGATGCAACACAACAAGAAAAAGGGAGAGGGAAAATGCTGAGTTCATCACCATAAATTATTGATGTTTGTTCTACTTAACTTACTCATCAGGATTCATTGTTAATGAGGTGTGGATTTTAGTTTTAAATTTGCCATGAAACCAGATGATCTTTAAGGTTGCTTCCAACCCAAACCATTCTGTGATTCTGTGTAGCACTGCAGGCATTCAATTTGAAGCATTGCATTAAAGAGGATTTCTCCCAGTGTGTGTCTTTGGTTCCATTTTCTGCAGTAGGTCTCTGCAACTGTGACTTGGCAGTCACTGGTAGTATTTATCCACAGCAGAGAATGCAATAGGAAACAGAAAGACAAGAGGAAGATTTTTTTTAATTATGTAACTGATAAAATACAGAAACAGATGCTGTGCAATTGGTCTGGAATTAGTTGATTTATTTAAAGGGTTAATTGACTCATTGTATTCCTGTGGGGTAAACTGGAATTCAGATGAACTGCAGTGATCCAGTGTCAGGAAATCTGCCAATATACATTACTGAATTTCCATCTTCCAGTTTGCAACTACTTTAAATTACAGTCAGAAGCTGCTGTTATTGTTCCTGATGCTAGATTCGCTCTGTCTTTAACAGAAATAGAAGCTGGCTTGTAGGCTGAGGTCAATACTGAGGTAGTCTCAATTAAACAGCCCAAACGAAAACTGGAAGGAAGATGGGAGTGAGCTGGTTTGGGTTTACCCCAGAAGAAGCTTCCACAAAAGCATGCTAAAAAAATAAAATGAGATGAAAAATTGATTTGCTTTCGAGTTTTTCTGGAGAGCTTCAGCCACGGAACCATCTAAACTGAAAGCAGCAGAAGCTTTATCAATGCCTGTGGGAGGACCAGGCACAAACTAGTGCAGCATTATTTTGAAAATTCCACTTGGCCTGTTGTGCCACAAGGCTCCACATGACCGAATGCCAGTTTCAGGGATCCACATGGCTCCTACATAACTCCTGGTTATTACAAGTATTGACAACTGCACAGGAAGAACAATCCAAGGAGAGACTGAAGTTCAAAATCCTGGTCCATTACCTACTATACCCGGAACCTTGGGAAACCTGCATTGTCTTACTGTGACACATCTCTTAATCTATAAATTAATACTAGCAGGTCACTACTGTAAAGATCTGCTACAGAGATAAATACATTATGGCTTATACAATAGGTACAAGATCAAATAAGTAGCTAAGACCAGCAGTCATGAACATCCTGGGGCTTTTTCATTCTAAATCAGGCAAACTAGCAATTAAAATGGCCTTTTTCTGATACACATTAAAAAGCAGTCTAGGGGAAAAAAAAAAAAAAAAAA
>VXBA01000665.1:1598111-1694864 GCA_013399895.1 Serilophus lunatus | reverse complement strand
AAAACCAACCAAAAAAACCCCAAACCCTTAAAGAGCTGCTCCTAAAATATAAAATGTATTTTAATTATGAAGGGGAATTAATTTTAGATTGACTGAGGAAAATCTCATGGGGAATCCAGCCAACTCATCCATCTCCTATCATCAGAGAATTTCAGTTTTCCAAACAGACTACTTCTTGGGATCTTCTCTCAATACTGAGCTTATTATCTTTTGACTCCTTCATTATCTGTCTCTGACATAACATGCAGCATATACTCCTAAGGAAATTAAACGCTGAAGAAAAAAAATGTATTAGGCTCTCTAATTACCCTTCCCCTCCCCTTTCCAGGGTTTCTCCCTACTGTACCATTGCCCTTCAGCCACACGCAAAACCTCATCAGCTTTGCCACTGCTCTTTCTGTCCCTCCATTTCTTGCTCCTTTGTTCCTTAAATTTGAAACATGTAGCAATATCTAAGTGAATCTGTCTGGGACAGTGTCAGCTCAGTGGGGATGTGATCCCATTCAGACAAAGTATAGTCACTGTGAGCCAAAAGAGATGAGTGCTCTTTGTCTTGGTCTCCAGAAGTCTGATTAGAATTCATAGTCCAGGCTCATGCCTGGCTCCTTGGTTCTCTGTCACAGTGCTGATGACAGTGCTCAGGCTCAGGCCGTGCCCATCTTCACTTGAACCAGAGAGACTTTGTGCTTAGAGCAATGGAGAGTTTTCAGAGATTGAGCTGTACCCCTGTTTTTACCACTGGCCTGGAAGATGCCTTTGAGCAACTCTATCTACACCAGTATCTTGTCCTGTGTAAGGAGATGCCCTCTATCAGCAATCAGTATATGAAGTACTAGCTGATGGTAGCAATGATAACAGCCACAGCACAACAATTTCCAGTCCATTCCTGGTAACTTTGTATCTGTAAGATGCCCTTATCCACCTCAGTTTCCTCTTATTTTTTGAGGTACTAATATTTGCATTACTTGTTTCAGATCAGGCATCTCCCTGTATTCCAAACCTTCTCAAACTCTACTGCTGCTTTCATCTGCACACCCACCTCCTGCTGCTTCACCAGCTGCTCCCTGAGTAGCACTGCTCCAACAGCCACCAGATTAGTGGGAAGAAAGTTCACTTATTTTTGCTTTTGTAATATATCTGAAAGTTCGTATCTTTCAGTGGCATGATCTCACAACACTCTCCTCCTGTGGCTCTACCCCTTCACCATATTGCACTGTCCTCAGTGACATCTCCACACTGCTTTGGATATTGTATAGTGCCCTGTGCTGAACGTGACAATGCTCTCTAATGGAAAATTAATTGAAAAATGTGAACTGTGAGATTTCTTGAACTGCAGTCTGGGAGAGGTTAAACTATTTTTTATTAAAAATATTAAAAATTAAAATAAAATAAACAAAAATAAAATAAAAATGAATATTTTTATTAAAAATATTTTTAAAATACATTAAAAATTTCAGCAGCTGTGGATATCAACAGCAATAGGGAAAAAAGAAAGAAAAATAATTAGCATACCTTTTAACTTAAATTAAAATGTGATTTATACTGTGGACAGTATAGGGGATTTCCTTTACTGGAAACAATGACTGGATTTTAGAACAAAAGAAAAAGCATACAGAAAAGACAACACAATCTATCAAGTCCAAACAAAGGAACTAGGAAGAAAATGTACCAAGAAATAGAACTTTAAATACCTTTCAAAAATTGCACCAAATGACCTTCCAAAATTTGAGATAAACTAGACCTACTCCAGCTGTGGTATAGCTGCTAACTCCTGCCAGCTGAGGATCTGGCCCAGGATATCTCAGCTTTCTGATAAAATTATCATCAGAGTAGAAAAGTACATATTATTTAGTTCTCCTCAATAACACAACAAATCTTTCACAGGGATCATAAGAAACTGTATCTAAAGACATGAGATGTAGAAGGTGCAAAATAGTGGGTGGAAACCTGCATTTTTCTTCTTTTCTAAATCAAGGCTGCTGAGATGCCTCATAGCCCCGAAATCAAAGCAGCACATTTTGCTCACCCCTATATAGCAAACTTGCTGGTAGGGGATAGCTCAAGGCCACACAAGATCCTCATTAGCAAAGCCACTGAAAATAGGCTTTAGGCTCTCACATCATGCTGATGTAAGTAAAAAAACATATGGGATATTGGGATAGTTTTTAGGACTATCTTTGTCTTGATTAAGTACATATTTTTAATATATTAATTACATTTTTATTAAATATTTAAGAACCTCAGATTTAGGGCACAGTCATGCACTGATTGTTCAGGTTGAAAACAATTTGTTCTGTGAGTGAGATGCCTTATAATTCCTCATTTCATTGCTTTTTCTTTTTTTTTCTTTTTTTTTTTTAAGTGCTAGGGATTCTCTTCAAAGTAAAGTAACAAAACGTTGTTGATGTGCATAGAAAATCTTAAATTTGTCTGCTTTTAAATACTTTTTAATTATAATTGTTTCTGCTCAGAGTCGTTGTCCAGTCTGCTAAGACTTGTTGATTCTCTCTTGGGAGTATTTTAATTTATTAATGTGAAGAGACCTTGTAAATTCACACTCAGTGACTGTTAATTTCCCTTCTTCTCCAGACACTTCTATCTAGGGTGTCTCATTTGAAGATTTTTATTTTAATCTCCATTCACCTCATAAATTGTTGTCTGGCTGTCAAAACAGCCAGATCTTGCTATAAGGATTTTGCTATAAGGGGGCCCACAACTTAAGCTTGAGATGGTACTCAGAGAACTGACAAGCTCAAAAACAGTTCCATGAAAAGAGAACACGCACCCAAAAAAAGTAGATTGAGCTGCATTATATCGGCTAGTTATCCAAAATGTATAAATATTGATGTAACATGTTGAGCAATAGGAAGGGAAACTATGATCAGAAATCTGCTTTAAAGAAGAAATCCTGCTTAGGTAACGAATATGCTGCTGTCATACTCTTTTCTTTTCACTCTCATTCAGTTGTCCCTGATTATTAACCAAAATAAATTCCACATCTCTTGTGAAATCGCACCCACATTAACTTTAATATTTTTTCACTGTTTTCAAATTAACTTATTTATATTATAGCTCTTTAATTAGACCGGCAAACGACATGGCAACAGATCAAACTGTTGAATTGGTTCTGAGACTCCTGCTACTTATGTCAGTGTCATTTTCATTTCCTCAAACACTTTTTTGCAATTTAATTTTTGGATTAACTTTCTGAGACTCCCTGCTATAAAAGAATTCATCCTTAACAAAAAAAGCCTTACAACCCGTTCTCCTCCCACCAGGTTTTGCCCTTTGCTCACTCTCAGATTCTACCATTCTGTGTCCACCCTAAATTGCGATATGCCAACAGTAGAGATTTGCTTTGTCTGGATTGTTCTACAGACACAATGCCAAATATAAAAATTTTCAGAAATAACATCTCGCTGGTCACAGGCATTATGACAAGGTAACCCACCTAGCTGACCAAGGGAAACCAGTTGGTATAATTCAGAGCCAGATAAACAGATCGTGTGATGGGTGAGCAATTGGCTTATGGGTTGAGCACAGAGTGGTGAAGGGGGTAACATCAGACCAGTGACCTGCCACTAGTGGGGGTTCCACAGGGCTCCATCTTGGGCCCTGTGTTTTCCAATCTCTTCATAAATGACTTGGACACATGACTGGGAAGGATGCTAAGCAAGTCTGCAGATGATACAAAAGTGGGAGGCGCTGTTGACTCCCTCAAAGGCAGGGAGACCCTGCAGAGAAACCTTAACAAATCAAAGGACTGGGCAATCACCAACCATATGAAGTTCAACAAGGGAAAGTGCTGGATTCTGCATCTAGGATGGGGCAACCCTGGATGTATGTATAGACTGGGGAATGAGGTGCTGGAAAACAGTGCTGTGGAAAGGAACTGGGAGTCCCAGTAGTTGGCAAGCTGATTATGAGGCAGCAGTGCACTGGAGCCAGGAGGGCCAACCATGTCCTGGAGGGCATCAGGCAAAGCATCAACAGACGGTCAAAGGAGGGGATTGTCCTGCTCTGCTCTGCGCTGGAGTGGTCTCACCTTGAGTATTGTGGCAGCTTTGAGCAACGCGATATAAGACAGATATTAAGCTGTTAGAGAGTGTCCAAGGGAGGGCAATGAAGATGATGAAAGCCCTTGAGGGGAAGCCTCTTGAGCAACCATTGAGGTCACTTGGTCTGCTCAGCCTGGAGAAGAGGAGACTGAGGGGAGACCTCATTGGAGATACAACCTCCTCATGAGAGGAAGAAGAGGGGCAGGCACTGATCTCTTTTCTGTGGTGACCAGTGACAGAACCTGAGGGAATGGCCTGAAGTTGTGTAAATGGAAATTTAGATTAGATATTAGAAAGAAGTTCTTCCTCTAGAAGGTGTTTGGGTACTGGAACAGGCTCCCCAGAGAAGTGATCACAGTTGCAAGCTTGACAGAGTTCAAGAATTTAGACAATGCTTTCAAGCACATGGTGTGACTCATGGTGATGGTCCTGTGCAAGGCTAAGGGTTGGACTTGGTGATCCTTGTGAGTCTCTTCCAACTCAGCATGTTCTGTGATTCTGTCATTCTATAAAATGTCATCTTTCTAACTGAGACAGAGGGGATTAGAAATGTAAGACCACCATGAAAAGCAAAGCCCTGAGCCTTGGAAAACAGAAGGGCCAGTGTAGATTAAAGCTATCAAACAATATATTTGGGTTTGGATATTTAACAGGGGTTTTTGCACCAAGAGGTAGTGACATACTTTTCCATCACTAAATCAGACCTTTGCAAACCAAAATAACTCTTAAAGGACTTAAAGGCCACAAATTTGTTTGATGAGTTCTCATCAAGGACGGCAAAGGTTAAATCCATACATTTTGCTTCCCTACTTTTTTTCACTTTTTTTGATAACAGAACTGAAGAGTCCTGTTGAATTTCATGATTGAACGAATGCATAAGTCAATGTAATACTATATTCCAATGAAATACTATATGCAGCTGAAAACAAAGTAAATGCCAATGTCAAGTTCATCTCTGGTCTGCCCCTCCTCTGCTTCCTAAGAGAAGTCATTACCTAGTATTTATTTACAAGACTGGAGGAAAAAAAATTTGGAAAAATAAGGACTTTGTACTCAGATTTCAGTCATGAAATGGTGTCCCACTGTGTCATTTTGGATTTACCATTTAAAGACTCTCAGTGTGTTTGCTTGAACAATCCTGTTTTTTAAGAAGAGGAATTTAGTTCTTTGGAATCTGACAGTCTCAGAAGGGCTGCTCAGATGTTTTTATTAATTAGTTAATATTTGTGTAATGCTTAAAGTATAAAGCGCTGTATAAATGTTAAGCTATGGAATTTGGTCCTATAATTAAATGGCAATTATAAACAATGAAAAATACATATTTATATATTTGCTAGGAATTTACATGGGCATGACATATTTGATAGATTAGCAGAGAGCTCCTAATCTAGCCAAAGCCATATAAATTTTCGGGATATGGCTAACAGCCTATTTAAATAACATAGGAAAAGTCATCTTTTCCCCAGTGTTTCCATGTTAGCCTCGAAGGCTCCAATTAAAAGCAGTTTAAGAACAGAATTTTCACATCTGATTTTTCCATGCACTTGCCATCTACTAGACTTCTTATACATTCAAAATTAAAATTTGCCCCTGAAATCACATTAAATGCACAAATTAAAAAAAATAGATTGTACAGACTCAGTTTTGGCTTAAAATCTACAACCTTGAAAGCTTCTGGCTCATCTGAAAAAACAAACAGCAAAAGAAACAGCAGAAAATGCTGTGTGCCTTGTTACTTTTCCTGGCTTCTTCTTTTACATATGACTGTCAGACTGTTAATTAAAAGACTCTTAATGAATCAACACTCTCACAACAGTGTCACTAAGGAACTACTAGTGGCTGGAAAAGGAGACTAAAAATACTATGGCTCCTTTTAGTGCAGAGTTATCAATATGCTGTAGTCAGAACTGCTAGGCTGAGAAATGCATTTACTTAAGAAAATAACATCATGAAGCAGAACCAGGGTAACAATACTTCTATTGCCAGAACACACTTGTAGTTGGTGGGTGGTTTGTATCACTTGAGCACTTAATTAAGTGTATTTTTCCAATAAATAGGTTGGACATTAATTTTTACTGATGGCTAAATATCTGCTAAGTAGCTATCCTGTCTCTTAGGCAACCGGGCTAGATTTTAATAACTTGCAGGACAAAAGAGCAACAGGCCCATAGAGTCTGGTAAGGATGTCAGCATTTCCATTATATACCCCATTTTAGCACTGGGAAGGGCACTCTAATTTGAACATTAAAACATGCTGGGGATAGCTTTTATGCAGGAGTGATTTTCTGTTTTCTGTTTTTCTAATAAGAGCCATTTGCATCCATTTGGAAGAAATTTAAATGTATAAAGCTTGCAGGGGGGAGAGTAAAAAAGCTTTAACAAAGGATAATGAAAACAAAATAAAAAAGGAAGCCCTAAAACAGAGTGAGCTTTGGAGTTCAAATGTAGTATTGAGCCTCAGTGTTTCACTCAGAGAGGCTGATGCCAGTAACTGCAAGGCTGAACAAGGATGGGCCCAAGGTCATGTGCAACTTTCAGGACACAGGTCTATGCTGCATAATCTAGAGATGCTGATTGACAGTGAAGCCATTGTTGGGTCTAGAAACAAGAGGTACAACATGCTGCTTGCAATGGTGTACTTTCAAAGTAGAATATTAAATCTCTAATCAGTCTGTAAATCCTAAAGATAAAACACTCTAGCTCCAGCAGAGTTTGTGTGTTAAGTTCCACTGTTGTAGGCACTTTTTAACTACAGCTCAACATAAATTTAAAATTTCCTTTGCTAAATATATTTTCAGAATATATATGAATATATGTGGCCTAGATCAGCTATGAATCAGTCATTTCACATAAGAATGTTTCAGGTATAGATGGAAGTGGTTCTTATATATTCAGCAGTTCAATATATTTTAAGCTTGTAAATTTATTTGCAACAAAAGCTGTTTTATAACTAAACTGCATTATTACTATGAACCAGACCAATAACATATTTTTAAAGCTACCTGGATACAAGTTTGCATCAGTGGCTCAGTCAACAAAAACACCTGTAAAAAGTAAAACAATAAAAAATAAATAATGCATATAGAAACTGTTGTTCTGTTTTATACACATTTCATTTCCTCGATTTTAAATACTGAAATACTGATTTATGTTGTCAAGGCATCTTAAACTTGCCTGGAAAATAGGCTTCAGAGACCTTACAGACTTTCAAATACCCTCAAACAGTGCGAATGAATGGATTAGATTCAGACCATCTCATTTTCACGTTTTTTTTCTTTTTATTTTTTTTCCCCCGAGTAACCCATGATTCTAGAATTTTCTATATAGCCTTTGTCATGCTGTCCCAGCCACTCTGTACTCCTTCAGGGTCACACCTGGAATTAGAAGACCGAGCAGTTACTTGTCAACCAATCTCCCAAGAGGGCATGGGAAGAAACTATTCACAAAAAAAACATAGAAGTTCTCTCCTGCAAGAAGCTGCGCTTACAGTCCTTGTACTCAAGTCCACTAACACATATAGGTCCAGTCTCTTGTCCATCACTAGAAAAAAACAGGCACCACAAAAAAAAGAACTGAAAATCAGAATTTTGTAAGTAATGTTTATTCTAAATTTCCCTAAATTTCCTACTCTTTCGCAAAAAGACAGGAAAATGAGTGGAAATATTTTAAGTGGTAAGTCCATGCAGTCCTCAGCAAGTCCATCCATTGCCTTCTCTAAAAAAGGATTACTGCTTCTTAGGGGCACTGACTGCCTTCAGCAGCAGTTATAGACAAACGGTAGGGTTCAGCTGCAGAATGTGTGTGATGGTACAGAAGGCATTATGTCTTTATTTTCCTACTTTGCTGGAAAACAGAGCCATATTATTCTCATTTCAGAGGAGCTGAGACACTGGGACTGAGGGCTTGGATCAGACACTGGTGACATTGGCCAGAAGACTGGCGAGTGTTCAGCAGGAATGTACCCCTGGCGGGCATCCTCTGCCCTCAGCCAAACCTGCCTTGCAGACTAAAAAGCAGAGAGAGCCACCGGGGAACAAAATTCAACTGGTTACAACTTTAATTTTGCCAGTCTTGTCTAAAGCCACAGTGAGCAAAGCTCCCTGAAGCTCAGTTGCCAAGCAGAGGTTGCAATGAAACCTGCACACCTATCCAAAACTTGCCATACAGCTATGAATTGCACTGATCTTCCCCAAAGCAGGCCTTGGTACACGTGTATGCCAACAGTTAAGCACTTCCCCAGCTGTTCACTTAGTAATGAGAACTCTCATGTTATTTGGTCACATTTTTTTCAGAGTTTCTGCCTCCTCCATTTTGCTGTCAGGGAGTTGATGGCCAATTATATCCTTCAACACTGAAATGGAACACTGTTCACTGTGTCTACTTTCCCTATCAGCACTTAGATAAAAACCTTATATACGTATAAAAGAAAAGAGAGTAAGTTCCATTGAAAACGACATGCTAGGATTTCAGGAGGATCCAGCATCTCGAAACTTGAACAGCTGCTGGATGATATAACCTGAATAAAAGTAATTAAAAGAAAATGAGTTCTGCCCTCTTGTATCCTCCTGACTCATGCCTCATTTTATACTTCAGGATTTAGAAAAGCAAATGTCTATTTCTGTGTCCATCATCAGAGCGACATCACAGCAAGTTAATTAGAGCACATGACGGAGAGGTGCTATTTTTGACTTCAAATAAAGATCTTTCTGTTGCATGTGAACATTTTTCTTTCTGAAATAGGGAGAGAAACTTCTTAGATACCAGGAAAGGATCCTCTTTCCCAAAGGTGTATAAAAATTATTCTCTTTCTACAGCTTGCAATCTTCCCGATTAAAATTGTCGACCATGGTGTATTAAAGAGGATACAGTCAGACTTGACTGATCAAGCTTAATTTAGCCTTATGTTTGTGTTTCTGAAACACGGTAAACAATTTTTTAGCATGTACATGCTTACTGCCTTTCAAACAAGAAACGTTTTTCCTTACCTGAATAAAAATGAAATCTACAAACTCATGACCTGTGTACTAATTATGATTTTTATATTCCAAACTGTACTGCTTCGAGGAGAGGCCTAACACTACTATATATTTATATGCCCTGATAAAGAATATTCCGTGTGTTTACTACAGATAAACATTACTGAAGCTTAAAACCATAATTCCCCCTCAGTTTAGTGTCTATGCCATCATGTTGGAACAGCAATTTTTATTATGTGGGGAGTGCTCTCGACTGCAGAATCCAGGATCTGAAACATCCGAAACGTTGTTTTCCAGACTCTGACTGTGTGTCTAGAGCTGGATGCCCAAATATATATTTAACAATCTGAAACTTAGAAAACATTATTCAAAAGCAGATGACATTAATCATCGTTCTTCATGCTCCAGGTTCCGTTTCCCCTGGCCTTTCCTTACATTTCCCCTCCATCCTCACAAAGGATGGCCAACTGCACCTGAGGAAATAGATCTTTACGATAGCTTAATGAGATGTCTCAGTTCATTATGGGAGTTGCAGCAAACAAATTTATAAAAGGATCTATGCATAAACAGTCACAGGTTCAGGCAGCTTATCAATTTTTTTATGGAGATGATGACCCACAGTACTCCGTCAGTTAGCATCCAGGAGGACTCAGCTCTAGCTTTCATCCTGATGCTTTACATATAACCAAACAGAAAGACTCAAAGGAGGCCTTTGATTATGGTTTCTGTCTGGGTCTGGAATTCTTAGAAACCTTAGACCAGGTGATGGTCACAAGCAAAGACAAAGGCCCATGTTTCTCTGACCAGTGATCCAAAAACCTCCAAAAAGCCCTTTCCAACTGCAGACCACATTAAAAAACAATAGATTCAAAGATACAGTATATGGAGAAAAGCTGTTAAAAGTACATGACCTAATGAAGAGGAGAAACAGAACCATTATGATGGTTTTATGGACTTTCTGAATATATTCCTAAGTGTGACACAATTTTAACATTGCTCTGACAGGTTAATATGCGCAACTTATCTCCAGAGGCTAAGATTAAGTAGCAACAAAGCTGAAGCAGAAAGCATTGACAATAAACGATAAGAAATTTTTTGTAAGCACTCTTTCTCTATAGAAATACTTTATTTAAGTAAAAAGAAAAAATGCAACATGCGCATGATGAAAATCAGTCTCATAAGAGGCAAAATTGAATTATTATTTTAACAATGAGACATATATCACATGTAATTTTCTTTCCAAATGCTACATGGTTTGAAAAAACCTCTGGGACTTCTGTGTTTGTTTCCACCCAAGCCATGAAGCTTTTCCTACATTGCATACAGGGGTAGTCCAGACTAACAAGGTATGATCACAGTCAGGAGAAAAGGAGTTCAGACAGCAGGGGCTGCAGGGAGGTCCCAGTGAAAAGCAGAAGGTATAGGTGGTATCTGAGCTTTCCACTGGTAGAAGGACTATTTGCTCCACTCCCTCCCAGCTGGGCAGTGATGGGGTTTTTCCTGAGGAAACTAAGTAGTGGAAAAGGTGAAAGGCAAGAAATGAGTAATGTCAGAAATTGTACAGATCCATAGCGATGGCAAGGACCAGGACTGAAAGGCAAGAGGAGGAACACCAGCAGGCCACTGTGAGGATGCAGGGCAGAATCGTGCCCACAATCACGCAAGGACCACTGGAGATGGCAGCAGGGGAGCCATGCAAGAAACTCACTCCTTTAGTAAGTTATCGTCACTGCCATTGAAAGTGGTACATTACTGTCCACAACAAGTTGCTTTCATCAGCTGACAAAGCATATTTTCCAAGTTCTCCCAGTCGAACCAGCTCATCTTTATTTCACTCTTTGATGTAAGGGCAATGTTTTTTTAAGAGACATTTCTCAAATAGGGAAGAGCAGTCACTCAGCACATGCAAGAGAGCAATGCCGTGAGAATAAGGGACTACAGAGCACATTGTGTAGCAAGAGCAGAAGGAACACAAAGGCAGCAAAAATAGAAGGCACCTCAGAGTAGAGAAAACAATAAACAGCAGAAATTCACAAACAGGGGCCCCGATAAGCAGCCAGGAGACACACTGTGGGCAGTGGAGGAAGTAGCAGAGAAGGACAAGAGCATCAGCCATGGGGTGGTTACACTGTCTGGGAGAAAAGCACACCACTACCTAAAAGAAAGCTGCTGAGTAGTCATTAGGGTTGGGGGGAGAAAGGTGGGCTGACAGTTGAAGGCAATGCACAGTGCAGGGCAGCCTTTGTCCTTCACCAGGCTCGGGTGGTACGTGACAAGTCTGAGCTGAACTGCTGCCAAGAGTATATTTGTAAGGTTGAATTTAGACAGAAAAGTAATGAAAAGCAGGAGGAAAACATTTTAGTACCATTAATTAATTGGTTTCTATATTATATTTAAAGTTCTTGGATGTTTTTTTCAAAGTCAATTAGCTCAGCTTTATGTTTCTAGTAAATAAAACCCTCCATTTTGAAGCAGCCTCTTTTAAGCTGAATGGAAGAGGAAATCAGACCCCTAATTCTGACCCCTACTCTGAAAATCATCTTTTTTTTTTTTTTTCCACAGCAAGATTAAATGCACCGTTGTTGTTCTGCCAGCCCTTAAAGCAAATTAATGACTCAAATTACCTTTCATCTCACCTTATAAATTCTACCTTGAAGCAGCAGAAAGCCCAAGGGCTCTTGCATAACTAGATGAAGACAAGTTCACTGCCTCGAATCCTTTCCTTCTTGCTCCACTTTACATCAATTCTTTATAAGAAGAGGTCTCCAGGGCTAACAAAGAAGCTGGCCATTCAGCAGAAGGTGCCGTGGGACTTTCAGAGGTAAAAGCCTATCTCACGGTGACTCAGTGCACTCCGTTAGTCCTAGGAAACACAGGGCACATCGAATGCAGCAGATGTGCCCTCACTTGCTAGGCTTCAGATAAATGCAATCAAATCTATTTTAATCATCTATGAAATGCAAATGCGTTCCACTTGCGCACCAGAAAGATCCATTGTCTTCCTCACTGAAGCATGCGATAATGCCAATTAAACGCCGTTCCTAACTTAATAGGTGTTCGGATTGCCTATGGGAAATTATCTTTACATTATTATTATTATTGTTGTTGTTGTTGTTGTTGTTGTTGTTGTTGTTGTTGTTGTTATTATTATTATTATTATTATTATTATTATTATTATTATTATTATTATTATTATTATTATTATTATTTTAAATAGCAAAGATTTTAAAGTGTTTTAATAGTGGTGTTTGGGTTTGTTTGTGTTCTCCCTTTCTTCAGCTCTGTGGCCAGCACCCAACCAGATTGAGCAGTGAAACCTGTGCTTGTACTCAGAGGAACAATACTGTGTAACTCCCAGTATTAAAAATACCCTTCCCGACTTCTTCTGAATGGGCCCTATGCAGAAGTGGCAGTCGGATTAATCTGCTGGCAATTTTGTTCACACACACAGGCTCCCGTACATGCACACAGCCCCTTTGTTATTCTGCTAGAAATGGCCAGGCAACTGTAAAGATGCTTATTCTCAGGCCCACATGAAAAATGTTTGCAGTATGTATGTAGCCTACAAAGTCAAGAACGATAAGCATTTAAATCAGACTGGCCATGCAAAGTCAATATTTCGATATCAGAGGAATTGATTCTTGATCTAGTGCCAGCATCGTGTACTCAATGTACTGCAGAAAAATCCTCACCCAGCCTTCCTGCCAGCACACTGTTAGGGATGACAAGCATGCAGTTATCTGATAGAGCAGACATTTGTTCCAAAAGATGATTTTCATTTCAAAGACAAAACATGAAAAGAGCTTACTTGTGGGGAAACCAAATACTGTATTCTCCTCTTGATAAATCAAGCTTTAGAGAAATAATGCCAAAGAGAGCAGGATTCTGAAAAGAACTTCTGTAGCTCTTTTCATGCTTTTTCAGCTACTGAGCTGGCTTAACTCTGCCAACTAATAATCTTGTGTTTTCTTAAGATGTGTAGAGAAAGAGTTTATTTGCAAATAATTATTTAGTGATAAGGATGCATGTCTGTTTACTTTTAAACAGATACTACACAGCTAATTAGGGGGTTTATCATAAAACATGGTTCTATATGGTTTTTACCTTAAGCTGCTAATTATGGGATTTTCAACAGCATCTCTTTCTTTCTTCACAGAGGACTAAGACAGTATTACTCAACAATAAAAGCCCTGTTTCAGTGAAAAAGGTGAAATTTCTTCATGTCACAGTCTTGTCAGCTCTCCTCATCACTGGATTTACATAAAAGTAACCAAGTATGAGTAATAACAGGCAGGAGAGGGAAACATCTTTATACCCATCGAGACCAGGGACGAACACAATAGTCCTTTCATACTCTGCAAAGACATCCTTGCTATTTGGCCGCAGACCTCCAGATACACTGTCTAATTACAGTTAGAGAGCAGCATGCCCTTGACACAACACAGAATAAATATAACCTGCCCTTTCAAGTGTGTCACTGTGCTCAATGCTTACTTTATGCCTTCGCATTACTAACCAGACCTTATACAAAGAAACTTAACCATGCTTATACCAGCAAAAATTACATAGTATCACATTTAATGCTACTTTATTTTAGCAAAACATCAAGAGGGGTTGATAACAAATCGCTACTATCCAACTACATTAATGATGGGTCTACCTCACTCACGGCTCTTCCTCAGGGCATAATAATTACCTGAATGCTTTATTTCACTGCCAGTCTTTTATGTAAGTGCAAATATGGAGCGTCTGTCCAGTTTCAAAGAGAAGTTAAAGGTAGACTGTAAAGAAAATTAGTCATAAGCATATCAGGACCTTACTGGGATTCAGCCCAATTAAAATCAATACACACATCCACTGTGGAGACCATTAATAAACTGCTAACAATTTCTGTATGCCCCTGCTGGGTTTTATACGAAATTTTGCCCCTATAATGAACTCTGTAGGCTTTACAGGTGGGATTTTCGGAAGTGTTCAACACTGACCCAGATCTACTCTCCTTGAAGTCAGCAGGAATTTTAACTACCAGCTTTAGGAGGGAGGTAGGGAAAGGTCAGCCTTGACTCCTTTTCAAAATCCCACCCCACCAGTCTGCTCAAGCCCGGTGCAACTCTGAGGGGAGAGTTTTGCTACGTTTATTGCACAGAGTAAGGAACCTTTGTGTGCAATGAGCATCAGATTATGTGCTGCAGAAGTACAGAATATTTTTGCACTGTTTATCTGCCAAAAGAAACAACCTTCAGAACAATTCATAAGACTACACAAATAAACAGATCATTCATACCTACTAGAGATGGTAACTGTTTACATTCATTTGTACAGCCTAAAGACCCAATACAGCTATTGATCTGATTCCTTTAGAAGAACACAACCAAAGGCTTGTATGCAAGACTAATGCACTAAAAAAAAAAAAAAAAAAAAAGCAAGAAAAAAAAAAAAAAAAAAAAAAAAAAAGGAAATTTAACAGAAAAAGGCACTGAAATTTTGAAAACTGCTGGTGAGGATCAAAATCTTTGAAAGACTTTAGGAACTCAGACGAAGTAATGGCAGCTCCACTAGTAGGTTGTTGACTCAGTCTTCAAATTAATTATAAATTCATAATTAATTATGAAGTGCTACCCCTTGCTCTGCTTTCCTGTGGCCTGAGGAAGAGACAGATTCTCAAAAGCTCAGAGCCAATTTCCGTTTTATTTTTAGCCAGTCAATCTCACAAAAGGTCTTACCTACAACTTGGGGACTTGCTTTTTTATATTCCATTCATGTATAGGCTAATCAGCTGGTGCAGTGATCTGTGACACTTAAATAGGAAAGATGCATATAAAAAGTAAAGGCAGAGCAGAAGAGACACAAATACTCTGCCAGGGCCAAGGCAAGGGCAAAGCAAGAAGGGTGTCCACGACTCAGCAGCTCCTGCTACTGTAGTGCCATGAGAAGTGGGAACAATCCATGCCTGTGGATGATGGAGGATGTGGCAAGGCTTTGTGGAATGGGAAGCATTTGGATAACAGGATGTCCTGCAGAGAGGGGTGCTTACGACCTTGTTTGTTGCAGCAGCATCCACCATCAGCTAGGAAGTGAAGGACTCTTTTGCTCCATGGTGTAAAGCAGATGCTCTCAGAAACAAATCCTCTCAGGTTGTTCATAGAATCATACAATAATAGAATAGTTTGGGTTGGATGGGACCTTAAAGATCAGGGGCAAGAACACTTTCCACTAGATTAGATCGCTCAGAACCTCATCCAGCCTGGCCTTGATAGCTCTTCCATCCTTGTACAGCCACCACACTAGGAATGGCAAAGATCCTTTTGCTTCTCTCTGCTAAGTTTCTATCTTAGAGTTTAGGAGGGATCCATATTAGCATTGGGTTTGTATATTTTTTTATTTTCTAGTCTTTCCACTAGCGTACACCTCACTAAGAAGCAGTATCTGCAAGGAAAAAGGGTGGTAAATGCAGCTAAGCAGATAGAAATTGTCTTTTGTTTCAGTATTGAAGGATGGAGTGGTTACAGAACAGTTTTTGCTTACAATTACAAAATCAACATACAGTATGTAATTAAACTTAAAAACATTCAGTGTCCAGTAAACATCAATCTCTAATCCATTAAGTTTGTTCATTTTAGGACTGAGCAGCCTGAAATAAAACACTGTTCTTTGAAACAGCAGCCTTTTGGTAGATAACAGGAAGAAAAATTATCTAACCATTCCTAGTTCACCTGGCATAGGTGTAATGGATTAGGAGTAATTCTGAAGGATAAAGTGGATTGGGTAAGTAGCACCCTGGATGTCATTCATTTGGTAGGTCTGCCACCACTTTCCTGTGTAATCTCAAGCAAAGCACTTATCTTGTATTAATTTTCTAGTTAAAAAGGAATATATGCAGCCTCTCATGCTTGCCTGGTCTTCAGAGTAGAAACTGTCTCTAAACATATGTGTGTACAGCACTAACCACAACACAGTCCTGGTCCTGATTGGAGGTAGTAGCTGCTATCATAACAAAAATCAGTAAATAAATCATGATGTGTAAGAAACCCATGTGGTCTGAACCCACTGGCGTGTGACCAGAAGATGGCAATATTCAAAATGGAGGAGTTATATAGAAGCATACTTATGGGTCATATGTGTTGCAGTTCCCCCAGGTTACCCCCACCTCCCTCTGTTAGCAATGTGAAACCTCCACAACCGGCTGAAATCACCTTCTGAGCCAGGAGTAGGAGTAGGTAATTTAGTTTCCATGGTAATGCAGTTCTGGACCATTCTTAAACAGAAGCTGCCAAGTATGACAAATGGTAGGTGCTGATTTTTTTATGTGAACAGCTATTCACTATGAATTGAAATGAGATTGCTAAATTCACTTTCCTTGGGACTGGAGCTAGGGTCAAAAGCTATTGTTACATTCAAGCCATAGTCCAAAACTAGCACTTTAACCACCCATCGCTAGCTGTAATATAGAAATTTTTAAGTCATAGAATAAAAATGAATGACTCAATATCAGAGTTGTCAAATAGATGAGACAGATTTACATCAAGCAATTCTGAAATGCTCTGTAGCCATGAATTAAAAGAAACATATGACAAATTACTTTTATTCATTCCCTCATGGGGAAGAAATACTGTTTTAAACATTGCTGACTGTTGTGCAGTTCCTACTATATATATGTATATATGAAACCTGCATTGGGATAAACATATGAAACGATAAGGTCTTGAATTCAGCTACTTTTCTTCCATGTGCCACTGTTGTATAATATACCACAGTAGGTTTTGCACTCTGCTAATCTCCCCAGACAGTATGTAATTGGTCTTGGAAAATGCTGTATTGCCTCAATTAGTAAAATGACAAATAAAAGAGGGAAAGGCCTCCTTATTTTAGTTTTATTTTGCTTCAGAATAGAGCAGTAGGAAGACAGCTTGCCAAATCAACTGATATTTAACACTCTCTCTGCCATAAAAGCAGTCCAAAAAGCAACTCAGGCTTGGTCAGGTTGGGGAAATGGGGAAAGAATGCTCCCGTCAGTCACCACCCAGTTGAGAGTAGATTGGTGGCATGCTGCTGGGCTGCCTGCAGTGGCTGCATGGCTGGGGCTGGATGGACTCCACAAAACTGCCTCAGCGACCCCAGCAGCCAGATGGCATTGAAGAGTCATGAGGTTCAGAATCTACCTGTGGCCTATTTGTGAAACAGCAGTCTCTGCATGGCAAACCCGTGGAAAACTGGCTCCTAGAAAGGTTCTTATTAGCAACTCTTCCCATTTGCCATGTTACCTTTGACAAATACAAAGAAGGGAACAAAACATTGTGTTGGGTGAAGAGAAAAGAGATATTCCTAGCTCATTCAGTCCTGAAAAGAGAAGAAACACAGAGAAGCCTCATGACAAAACGACATTTTCTGCCTTTATAGCATCCTTACTCACCCTGGTACTCAAAGCCTTTTGTAAACATTCATTAAGCTGTGCGCTAAAAGAGTATTCCTCACTGACGTACCCCATTCTGTTTCTTCTCTGTGAAATGCCTGGAATAAAGGGCACTCACCCATTGTTTGTATTTTTAGGCAGTTACACAGACACAGTCGATAGCAGCTAGAATTGAGACATGGGAAGGTGAATGGGTTTGCTTGGGGTGATACCGCAAGTGGCTTGCAGAGGCAGGAAAAGAAACTCTGTGTGTGAAAGGGGCACAGTGGCTGGCTCTTCCAACCCACCCCAGAGCAGGTGTGGACTCAGTATATACACCTGAGCCTGCCAACTCCCCTGGCAGTACCTGACCCTGCACCATGGTCCCCCCCAGCCTGCCCAGACTTTGTATCCTGCTGCCTGTGCCCTGCCAGCGCCTGCCCGAGTGCTGCGACGGGATGCCAAAGCCACGTGAGCAGCAGCAGACACGCTCCAGTATTCATTTCTGACTCTCAGAAAGCAGTAGCAAGTCTCACAGGGGACCTGAATGCTAATGTGGTGGAGTGGAGACACCTGTTATGAGCTGTAATTAGTACTGATTCCCCAAAAGCAGGCTGTCACTCTCAGCCAGTGGATATCTAGTGCTGAAATTGAGGTTGCTTTGTCATTACAGGGCTAAGAGGATGGGTGATGTCTTTAGATCTCAACCCAAAAACTTGTTTAGGGATTGTCCTGACCAGGAATGGCCAAAACTTAAGGAACATAATATTATTTCAGAGCAACTTGTTACTGTTATTTAGCAACTAAACTCTGCAAAGACCAACAAGTTTTTGCCTGGCTCAGCACCAGACACTAGCGAGTGATGCATAAATGGATGTCTAGGAGGCAAGAAATAGTGTGGGTTACACCACTGGCAGGGAGTTTAACTAACATATGTGAACTAATAAGAGATATTAAGAGACATGACTTCCTAAATTTCACTCGGACCACTGCTAGTCTTCAAGTCTTCTGCAAGGGATGCCAGAACTTGTTAGTCAATGGCATACTGGGTTAGTATTAGGCAAGCCTTCTTCAGATAACTCAAATTGATGGAGTGTTCTACAATCCTTATTTTTGCTCTCTTCAAAAGTGATGGCTTTGTTTTCATCCTAATTTTATGGTTAAAAACAGGACGTATGCACCCCTCAGACACTTTGGGCAGTACTGAACAAGTAACTGAGGAAGGGACTTACAGCACACCATGCAATTCTTCTCCTGTACACAAAGACAGAATATTTGTGGCCTGCTGACTTATAGCACTTCATAAAGTCAGGAAAATCTGCAAGATAGTGAGTAGACACTGGAAATCTTTGCCAAGGAATCTTATTGACTATCATGAAATTCTTCCCTTTGAAATGCTCTTACAGCTTCATACACTGAATCTCCCCTGCCTCATCTTTCTCTGCAAGAAAGATGGAACAGGAGGAAGCTGCACACTCCTTTTCTTAGGGGACATTTTTATTTAACTTAGCCACTGGGGTTTATACTGTAGGGACAATGCACTAATAGTTTCATTCTACCAGCGTGACAGAACAACAAAGAGCCCAGTATGTGCTGAAATATGCACTCCCCTCGCTAAGCCTGTAATCCTATTTTTTGTTTAAGTAATCAGCACAAACCTAGTGAGAATGAATCAGAAATCACACACTTAATTTCATCTTCTGCTTGACTTCCATCTTTGATCAGAGACTGATGAGCATCGGCTGAGGAAAGCACATGGCTGCCTCCCCGAGATGATTTTAAAGGACAGTTTGTCATGCACAGTGGCCTACATGGTAACTATTTGCTTGGTTGTAACCACAAAATCCCTCCTGTCTTTCCTGTAATTTCCTCCAGAAGGACACCAAAAGTGCAGATGCATTTCCCTAATTTAGGTGGCTGCTGCTGCCATTCTGCTTTAGAGCTGCTGTGTCACCAGCTGTCACCTTTCCTCTCACATCTAAAAGTGAATAGTCAAACTAATTTTGTGTATAAAAAGGTAAAAAACACTCTTTTTTGTGATGCTGGATGCCCCAGAAATAATTTCCAAGTGGAGCACACTGAATTACATAGGTTCTACAGTTTTATACTATTATCTAATTAGACTATCATGCAAGCTATCACATCACCATTACAGCCCCCTTTCCTAAACCTCCCTCCCTCTATACTGCACTCACCTCTCCTCTGGCACGCCTCCCATTTTGAGTCAGGGTCCCAGAAAGACCCCCTATCTTCATCCTATCTTTTTGTTCTTCGTTGGCCTTTGGTTCTTGGCACAGTACCACGTCCTCTGGGACAGTTGCAAGGCCTTTTTGAATCATTTTTGACTACCGTTACTGGATATCATGTCTCCTTTTTAGTCCAACGTTCACAAACAGCTGGGGTACTTAATCTTGCTAGTATTCCTGCCTATGGAAAACTTTTAGCAAAGGTGAAAGTTACATTTTAGAAAATTAGGAAACTTGTACAAAGTTGCTAAAAACCTATGTAATATCATCGTTAGGCTACACCTCGAGCTGCAAACAGATCTTTGAGTTATGGCCCCAAAGTGGGTGACCACATCACAACGCCTGCTGCAGAGGGCTTTCAGTGCCCTTGCTGAAGCCACCACCAGGGATCTCCTGTGCCACTATCCTCCAGCCTAGTAGTCACTATGCCCTTGCCCACTTGCCTGATACTCACCTTGAGGATGCTGCCATCACTGCAGCTGCAAGCACCCATTCACCATCACTGCAGCTGCAAGCACCCATTCAAGATCTCCTGTGCCTTTGGCAAAGCTTCAAAGAGTTGCCAGACTACAGATGCCATTTTCCATTCTTTGATTTTTAGGAGCTGTTCACTAACTTTTTAATGAGCTTCTGATGCTGATCACACAGTCCGCACCTTCCCTGACTCTGCAGGATGCCAGTAGATGGACAGAGGGTCATAGCCCCGGACGTGGTTAATCAGCACCTTTGTGAGACCTTCTGGCCAGCTCAGCACCCTGATTGAGTGAGCTGAGGCTGAGGTGAACCAATTACTGCAAAAATGAGAGAGATCATCTGGAAAGAAGAGTTAAAGGCTGAACCGTGCACAGCTTTAATGCAGAGGGGAGCAGAAAGGGTGGCAAATGCAGACCTAGAGGACTGAAGGGCTGTAAAATCTGATCTCTTCTGCTTGAAGGATGTTCACACTGCAAGGTAAGGAACTCCAATGAACACCAACCTGGGCAAACAAGCTTACCTTCAAAGAGTATATGAGCTTATCTTCCTGCTAAGGTAAACAGAAAATTCCCATTGATCTCATGACAGGTTGGATTTTCAATTAATATAAGGCTACTGGATTTTATGTGCAGTTATGCAGCATTTTTAATTAGTATCTCTTCTCTGACTTCCAGTTGACTTCTGAAAGGAGAAAATATATAATACCCGTGCTTAAGACTGAATATATATTTGTACTTTAAAGCACCATTTTCAATGACAGAAGCCCAGTGATAGAACTGACATACCATACACTTCCGGGCCAGTTTAAGAAACATGGAAATAATCTTATTCGATATCTATAAAATCAACTGTGGGTCTGAGTTTTTGAATCTAGTTACTATATCGTTTTCCTTGTTGTTAAGATTCAAATAGTCTGCACCTGATGTTCCTAGAACTCTGAAAAGCTGAAAAACGCCCTGGTGTGTCTCAACAAGCTGCTTTTTACAGCACTGTTGAGTATTCAGAAATTAGTTGTTCAACTTTTCCTCCCATTCTCTTTTAAATCCTTACACAGAAAGTCTACTAAACTCCTGTGTGAACAGTTGTGCTTATGCATTCAGAGTTACAGAAGTCACTGGGTGCTGAAATGAAGTACAAATTGTTCTAGCACAGAAAGCCGCAATACACAGCTACAGGTGGAGACGTTTTCTTCCCTTTTGAAACAAATCACTTGATGCCAGGCACAGAAACAAGAGAGGTATGGAGGCTCCCTGGAAATCAGTGTGACTCCAAAAGCAGGATTACTAGAAGATTACTGGAATATGCAATATTTTCAAAGTTGAACCATGAACATTGACAAAGGCTAAAGAGATACTTGAAGAAGCAGAAAAGCAAAGACATCCCAAGGTACCAACCATGGAGGCTGGAGGTAGCCAATAACGGAGGTGCAGGCTTGGGACAGGAGGAGGAGTCAGAGGGGAAGGCAAATGGTGGAGATAAGACAATCTTGCAGCACATTTGGTGCTGCTGTTAAGCTGAGCCAAGGAGAACTGGAGATCAGAAAACAGAATGCCAGGAAGCTGGGAGGCAACGTTCAGACACAAGTCTGACTCAACTGTGTTACAGGGTGAAGATAGACAAAGGGTTGGCAGCAGTGTTTTGGATCACTTCAAGGAAAAACTGTGAGAAGTTGGAAAGGCCAGGTAAAGACTTGTCTGCAGTAGTCAAGATGAGGAGTAGGAGCATCAGATCTCGATCATAAGCAACAGAAGAGCAACCACTCTTTGAAACCACTTAAACAAAGCCCTGTCTGACTTAAGCAGTTGCCCAAGTGTACAGAGAAGGAAGAGAAGGTGTTAGAGCATGAAAAACTGAATAGAAGATGGTTTTGATTCAATTCAAAATCTGTTTCTTCTTCAGCATTCCTCGCACAAGTATTCAGAACTTCAGAAATATGAAACATTACCTCTTTTTTATAGGTGGGACTGTCACATATAGGAAGATGAAACAATTTCCTTAAAGTTACACAACAGGTCACTAGCAAAACTGGCAAACAAATGCAAGAATTACAAATCCCTATTTAGTCCAGGTTTTAAACCTTGTCCTCCATTTGCAATTAGTTTAAAGAAAGAAAAAAAGGAATCAACAGCTGGCCTGATGATTTGAGAGGAATAGAATAAAAGAAAATGGAGAGTAACATGAAGAAATCTGGCCTGACAGATGCAGCTGGGAAGCAGCAGCGTAAGGAGTAAACAACCTGGGAAAGCGCCTTGAAGAAACACCTGCAGCAAAGAGGAAAACACGCTGGAAAGGAAAACTTTCTCATAACAAGTCAAAATTCTCTCAAAATACATTTGTGTTTTTCACACCGTAGCTTGAGCTTCACATAGCATCTTAGAGCTTTTCACACAATAACAAGTTCTTCTCAAAAACATGTTTAGAATCCTTTCCCAAAACAAGTCAGACCCTTTCTCGTGCTTTTCTCAAAACAGTCTCCGACTTTCTCAAAATAGAGTTTTCTCAAAATAAGTTAAGGTGGCTTCATACTTAGTCTAAACCAACGAAACTGTTAAAAAGAACTATATCCACCAATGAGTATGTAACACGCTGTATTCTAAAAAGTGTAAAAACCTTGGGATTTCTCATGGAAATGCCTTCCTGCATGAAACCCAGAATCTGCGTTGTTATTATCCTCATCAGTCTCTAGCAACAGCAAGTTGCTTGGAATTGTCCCAAAACCATATATACAATCATCTGTAAGTTATTGACTTTTTTTTCTAACCTTTGTTTACACTCACTATTCAATAGTGATTGTTTCTGGAGTGAGAAGTCAGTACTATAGCATTATTTTTTCTTGATATCCTAATTGGGTACCAATTTTCTTGAAAAGCTAGTAGCTGAAAAAGAATGTACACTCCCCAAATACATCAGAGTGAAATCTGTATTCTGCACAGGTACTTTTGACCAGTCATCAGAAAGCACAGTGAGCTAAACACTCAAAATTCAGCAATTATTTGTGATGCCTATTTTGCCATGTTTAGACTATTAGTCTGAAAGATGAAGACAAAAGAAGAGGCTGTTCATGTGTTGCAATGGGGAAAAGGGAAGGTGGCTGGCAATCACTCTAAAACACACAGAGATTTTTACCATAGTATGCTGTAGTATGTAGGTTCTTGAGCAATGGCCCTCCCTACTCTGTAAATAGCTACTTTAAAAAGATGTATCTTGAAACTAATGTGCTGCCTATGCTGTGCAAGAGAGCAGTTATTTAGGAAAGAAAGAAAAAGAAAACATCAGAACATCAGACAGTAAGAGAAAGAGCAAACTTGAGACTCCATTCTACTACCTAAATACAGGCTACCTCATGCTATGTGAATGCCCTGCAGTATCCTCCTTGACATCCCAGCCACCTCTCCATAAAGGCCCAGCTCCTCTCATGGGTTCCCCGCTTTCTGCGTGTACAATGCCTTGAATCGCATCTGAGATTTTAAAGGCCTGACCCAAAGCCCACTCATTTCATCTCAGTGTCCCAAATTAAGGCTGGAATATCCTTTTCTTCACCCTGAATTTCATGCATGCTCTGCCCACCAGCCAGTCTAGAAATTACAAACTGCTGCCTGTAACACTAATATTTTGTTCACAGAATCAATCTAATCAGTCTTCACTGTCTCCCCAGAGAAAGTTTTGATATTTCCATTTTTTCTACAAACAAAATGAGCATATAATTTATGTTTGTGAGCAAAGTGATTTTATGGTATTTCTGTTTGTTGACAGAATGATTGGAATGAAATTACATTCTGTTGACAAAAAATGTGATGAAATGGTGTTTGTGAATGTTATGAACAAAAGGGTTTGACAAAAAATGCGGTTTGCCAATGGGATATAGTAAACGTTTTAACAAAATTAATTCTGTCTATCTCCTATTTATCCTAGAAATGACATGTGATGTTTTTCAAAATCCACAACGTCAAAATAAAACGTAAAACTTTTACCTATAAAAAGACTTAAAAACTGCTTTTACAGAAGCCATTCCTTGTAGTGCTTTAAGCCACATTGCTCTAGGTCACTTCTGTTTTTTTCCAAGAATTCTGAAACTTCTAAAAGAGATATGCTGGATTCACATTGTTTTGTACATATCCATACTGATTACCAGCATTAATAAACAGTCCTAGACTTTCACATGTCTCGGTAAATTGAACAACGAGGTAGAATTTGGTGATTTTCAGGAATACTAGATATGTTTAAAGATAACAGTGTTTGTTCTTGGAAGTCATCAAGCCTCTGACAGCAACATGAGTACTCACATAATTTAATTTTTTCAGAGCCCTAGAAACAGTCTGACTGCATCTGGGAAATGTGTGCCAAGCTATTTTCTCTTTGAACTTTGATGCCTGACATCTTTACATGGACATGAGCTCATATGAGGATGGGCACAAAGGGAGGGGAATCTCTCTTTGGTGGGCTGAAGTGAATGAGCTTAGACAAGGCTGATTCATCCTTGATGGCAGAGGGCCTTTAGGTTAAAAGAAATTTGATGGCTCTATGGGGAGTGGGGTATAAAAGCACAAGGCCCCGAACAAAGGGAATAGACTTAATTACAGGAAAAAGTCACCATCATGAAATGGTTGAGCATAAAGCTAAAAAAGAGCTGCTACAAAAGGTTAAAGTACAAAAGAACAAAAGCAAAGGTTGAAAAAAATTATGTAAGCATCGACATATTACTAACAACAAACAAAAAAAACCAAAACACAGCATAAACAGAACTGTCTGCATTGATCCTTCCTGCATTGCTCCTGGGCAGGGTGATGATGAAGAGCATGAGCTTCTCTACAGAGCCAGTGTTTCAGACAAGCTCAAGGGACAGACTTGGCCAGGTTGGGCCCTGGGCTCTGCATACAAGGGTGCCAGTGCTACCAAGGATCTGGTAGGCATCGAAAGAAGCCAAATTTCTCTCCAGACAGATAAAAATGAAAGAAAAACATTAAAATCCCATTAGTGCTGATGGATTTCAGTCTTCCATTGTGCAGAGGAATACCATCCCCACTGAAAGCACTGGTGAGATCTTGGCCATACTCTACAGCAGATCAGCCAGCCAGAGCATGAAGCACCTTACATCCATTAAATCCCCCTGTGGCTAAGTGAGGAGATACAGAAAGGACATAGGAAGAGTCTAGTTAGATCCTATAGTGCAGACACATTTTCAAACATCCAGAAGTTTGAGCTTTTCAGGTCACTGGGGCTTCACACATTCAGGTCCGTAGACCTGAGTCGTGAACTTCAAATATCAGTGGACTAAAGAAATCTGTGAGCTTGAAGCCACCAAATGTCTTGTCAGACTTGCTTCTGGCACTCCCAGGTCATGGGTAAAGTAAATGATGTTGAGATCAACTCTGTATGGGTTAAAGATATGGAGAGGACCCTTGTCTGTATGGATTGACCAGTCTCTGTACAAATATTGATGTAAAAGCAGTGATAGACATTTATATTTCTCAGCAAATGCCTCTTAGAGCTAACAATACAATTAATTGCACTCCTTACATCAAGATTTTTGTTCTTTCCTTCCCTCCCTCTTCCCCCCGACCCCAACAGTGAGGGAGAAGAAGGGAGCTAATGTGGTAAATAGCTTTACCTCTGATTTTTCCCTTACAAAAGAATAAATGGTATAAAAAGGTAAAAAATGTTCAAACATAATCAGCACGCACATACATTCTAAAGAAAATAGCAAATTAAATGCAAAGCCTATGCTAATGCATCATCCAGGTTGAGATTTTAATTGCAAAAAGTCAGGAAATGTAAAGTTATGGTTCTCCCAGCAATCATCACTCAGCCTCTTGAACACAGTTAGGATTTGTATTCCAGGCAGCGTGCAGCGTTAACTCGAACACCAGCGTATATATGTGCTCTCTGCCTTCATTACAGTTGCTGAGGGAACCATAATTCTGCATTTGCTGACTTTTGCTCAATTAATTTTTTTTCCTTATTGCTGTGCTACAAAATTCTTGCATTTAATTTCACTGTACTAAAAAAACAAACATGTAAAACAATGAAAAGAAGCTGGAAATTTCCATTGCATATGAAAGTTAGGAGATAATCCATTCTGTCTCTGCATCCTAAAGCTCATGGAGGACCATGTAGTCATTTTAGAGCACAGGTGCACGAATAATAGCAATAGTAACAATAGTTAATAATAAAAGCAATGTACATATCCGGAGCTTCACCTTATTGGGAAGTGGGTGCAAAAAAATCAGGGAACTGGCATGCTGTGTTAAACGCCTTTTCCAACTCACTATGATAACTACTTATATTACACTTCTTTGCAGTCAAGGTAATGTTGAGGTCCTGTGTTCCCACTGAGCTTGTCTCAGAAGTGTTTTGCCACAACAGGAGTTTCTTGTGCTCCCACAACCTTCTCAGGACCTCAGGACCTCCGAGTATAATTTTGTCAGTAATCATCCAAAACGTGTTGATGGTGGGATACACCTTTCTGGAAATCTGCCTGGTTGAACTGCAGGAGCAGCCATAAAAGTAATCGATTTTAGTGGTCTGAGAAATCAGTTGGAAAACTATGCTTAGAGTTGGTATTTTTCTACTCTGAAACACAAGAGTCATGAATCTCAGCTCTGATGTGTATTTGTAGGCACATCTGCAGATAAACACTAAGGAAGCCTCACTAGCATTACTGACATGATCTTTTCATACTAGCAGAGTTCCACACCATTGTCACTTGCCCTTACTCACCTCTCATTCTCCTCTGGATTAGAGGATGGTTCCTGAAATGTGCCCGCACTGGATGCTTCAAGGTCAGATTTCTAAAGTGGCTGAAGGATAAGATGAATACAAGCTCATTCAGATTTTAAATAACAGAGCACTTGGGTAAATCCCATTAATCCCACCTTTCTGTTAAACCTCATATGCATATAAAATCTATTCCTAGGAAAAATCATCCCCCAGAAGTCACCATTCTCATGCAAACTGTAATGCCAGGGGGTCTCTTTGTTATAGCAGTGGGTCTACAGGTCAGGCAAATCCATTAGCCCTAGCTAAAACAGCCCTCACTCAGAAGATGCATACATACAAGTCTCCTAGGCTGAGAAGATATCATTATTTTCTCTCATTGATAAATCTTGGCATTTTCTTCTAAAATTATTCCATATTTTTTAGTTTTATGTTAACTAGTGTGCAAATGGGAAACATAGGTGCCTAGTGTCCTCTGAAAGGTCTCTTATAAACTCTCCTCTCATCAGGGAAAGAGTGGAGTTTGTATTGTTAGACCAGCATAACCACAGGTGAGCCCTGATCTCTAATTTATAAAGATCTACATGGTGTGATCATATTCTGTTTGTTGAGGACAACTATCTTTTCTTTACCTTGCAAATACATTAAATATTTTCTAAATGTGGCTCCCAGTTGTACTTACCTGTTAAAAAAGACGTGAGTCACAAATTTCTCATTGACAAAGTGCACATTTCAAAAATGTAAGCAGATCTTTGCAGAAGCTTCATACACTTTTTTCCAGTATCTCTTTCCCCTCCTCAAAAAAACCCTCGTTAAAAAAACATCAGGTTTTGCTCCTTTCTTTTTTACCTTTTTCCATTGTAAAGAGAAGGAAAATAGAATTTTTAAGGAGGTACAGAAAGAATTATGGAGAAAAATTCCCATGGAATCTGTAAAAATCCAAGGGCTTTTTTGTTTTTTACTTTGCCTGAAATACATTTTTTTTAGTTTATCTGTAAGGCTAAGTCAACCTGTTCTTTGGACTTTGAATGCAAGGAGTACATCCAGGCAGAGGTAAGCATCCAAGGTACCTGGCAGAAAACAGCATCAGACAGAACAGATGGCAGCTTCTGACCATGCCAGAGAGAAGAAAGGGTGTTGCCAAAAGTGCAAAGAGTTCATTCAGCTGTTTAATGCTTTGTGCCAATTTTCCTAAAGCATAGTCTAAAAAGTCCAAATCCACAGTATTTTACTACCCCTTCCACTCATTTCAATTAAAAGCATGATGGTCATAGTGACACAGTGAAAAAAGGTGACAGAGGTCCACTGATCTAAAAGACATAGGAATCATTGCTTTCTGGGGTATGCAACATGAAAATAAGACAATGAGCCATGGAAGCAGTCTAACATAGGTCATGAAGAGAAACACTGGTTAGCAGTCATGCAGACTTCATACCTAGTACCATGAAAGGCTCATTTCAGTGCCAAAGAAGGAGCTACAGATGACCCAGGGCAGTTCCACCACATCAAGGAACAAGTGCCACCTTCCCACTCTCCCTGTTGAGGAAAGAAGCTGAATTAGCAGAAACATGTCACCAAGCAGAAAATCTAGATCATAAGTGGAGTTAAGCAAGCAGGATTTTGGAATGTCCTGCATACCCATGGCCTTTAGACAGTACCACTAACAACCTTAGAACTGCTAAAGAAGAGATTATAGAAACCAGCAGTAGGTCCTGCCTGGAGTATGGTGCTTGCTAAGTGCTTCACTACTCAAAAGAAGGAGGAAGAAAAACAAAAAGAGAAATAGAGTCCAGAATTGTGAGATGGGTGAGAGCAGAGCAGGCTATAGGCAAAGTGGTCACTCAGGCTGGGTGGACTGAGGAGGAGGTAAATACCTGGGGACATGAGGAATGTGCAATAAGTGGATAGGTGAGGGCAGCAACCAAGTTCTGTTTTATATTCTCAGGACAGCAAAAGATTTTCACCAAAAGCAAATGAAAGTCACTAGTCAATAACAATGACATTGTAGACAACTTCCAGCTTGTGCATGGAAAGGCTCCACGAAAGATGAGATATATGGGGGCAAATATGCAGGAGACACCAGCCAGGTCCTTCAGTAACCTCTTATGAATGTATTATCCTTTTTGCTGCTGGTTGTACCTATTTTTATTTAAAATAGCAGGCAGTGCATACCTCTGGTGAGGTAAAATTATTTGGAAACTTTCCTATCCAATTTCTGCCTCAGATTTCACTTTGAAAATCTCGCAATTTAAAAAGAAACAAAAGCATCCCACAGAATAATACCAAAGGACAAAGTTATTTTAGGAATACAATTTTAACTAGGTCAGAACCAGCATTTAAATCTGCTGCTGTACTGACATCAGTGGGGAAAAAATAATTAAAAACAAGCAGTCCAGAGGGACTGGCAGTTTTGAAAATGAATCTACACCTGTGTCACCTTAATGTGAGATTACTGCAATTCACTCTTGATGCAGAAATTGTGGCGAGAGCGAGAGCTGCCAGCTCGCTTGTCAGGACAAGTTTCACCATGAGAGCATGACACCTCTGCTCTGCGATATATAATGGCTAACAACCAATTTCCATCTGACTCTCTGCATTAAGGAACTCAGCAAATTAGTCACCTCACGTTTTATTTTCACGTGAGTCCATGGTGTCCAGACTACTGTGCTGAGAAGACAAATTAAATCAATAGAATCTCTGTTCCCAAACAGATTTACTACCAAAACAGAGTGGCAAGCGAACAGAAAAGGTACAGCAAACAAGGGTGACAGCTTACCAGATATGGGTGACATGTGCTGAGTACACTTTCTCGTCACCCTGGGACAGGAAAACAACTCCTCTGAAGCAATCCATATCTTATCTGTATGTCCCCAGTGTTACCTTGCCCTAGGGACAGACAACACCCCAGGCTTAGGCTCAACACAGAGACAGAACCCTGGGCAGACACGTTACTTGGGCCATCCTCTGGCTCTCCAGTCAGGAAAACATCCCTTCAAAAGCATATCGCATCCCACACCAGCCACATGTTCCCCACCATCTCTCAGGGAGGGAGCAGCCCCCCTTCTAACCAGGCTAAAGGGATCCACAAGAATCACTTAGACAGTAAACCTGCAAAGGTACTGCCACGCTGCAGTGTGGGCAGCTCAGCCTTTGCTACCATGTGTGATGATACTTCTTAATCAGCTATGCAAATCAGGACAGTGCTTGGGTACGTTTAAGAAGTTTATTTGGCTAAAACACCGGCTTTCCACAAGATAAAAATCACTCAAAGCACGAGGACATTTGTACTTTTCAGAAGCTTTTTCTCATTTCTTATTCCTGCATGTTGTGAGGAAAGGAATTCTTTATCCTCCTTCCTTTACCCTCATCCCATAACTCTGCAGTAAAAGCTTTTTGATGTTTTCCAACTTAAATCTACTGTTCATTGGTATTTCAGATAAATAGGATTTAAAACTGAATCTGAACAGTCCTCCCCTAAAATTCCCTAAAATTTTCAAATCTTTTCTTTCGCACTTCAAAATGAAACATTTCCTTAAAAACTCCTTCTGAGAAACCTACCCATTTCTGAAAGGCTCAAACAAACCACAAGTGAAGTCAAAATTTGCATTTTGGCTCAAAAAAGATAGTAATTTTGCAACAGAGCAAATTTTGCCATGCAGTTTTTCAGCAGGGCCATCACTCAACCATGGGATATGGCTGTATTTTCTTCAGGGCACTAAAGAGCTGAACTAGAAGCAAGATGACAAAGTAACACCATCGCTGAGTGAAATGAGCCAAATCAGTAAAAGTGTTGTTTGAGCCTTAAAAACAGCTGCTAGAAGAGCTGTTGCACTTTGGGTCCTTGCAGCACACTGCAGACTGGGAAACACTTTGCATCCCCCAGCACAGGCAAGAAACGGGATGCACTGAACATGCACCACTGCAGCTGACAGGAGCAACATCATGTCTACGCGAGGTTTGTTTCAGCAGTCCTCCTGGCCTTAAAGGACTCTGCTGCCCTGGTAGAGTGTAGTCTCACCAGTAAGTTTTATTCTTGGAGAGTTGCAAACCTCTACAAATAGAACTCAACCTCTTTTGCCAAAATGCTCTTGCACAGACCAATTCGAAGTCCTCTTTCCCTGGTTGGAGAATTTTATGCATTTATATGTCTACAGGATCCTTGAGAGAGAATTGTAAGTGGCCTCCTTGCTGCCAAGTACAATATTGCTGCAGCCAATAATCATATTCAGGCAGTTTTTAATAGAGCTCGTGATCACTTTTAGCATGAACTTGTCTTCATAACCCCTGTGCATAACAAGGAAAAGGTGGAGACAGCAAAGCTAAGTGAGCCAGCAGAGGTCACTGAAGCAGCCTTCAGGTTAGGGCTGCCATCAAGGAGCTCCAAGCTCCCCACCATGCTACCAGCCAGGCAGTGGGTTCAGCAGATCCACTGAACATCTCTGCATTATCCATAATTTGTTAAACAACCACTTTTGTAAAAATGGGCAAAATCTCCACTACCCTGATTCTAGGGGTATGATCAAACAACTTCTTCAGAGGGTGCTTGTGTAATTAACCATCTTGCATCTAGTACTTTCATACAGATGTATAAACCAAAGACTGGGAGAAACAGCAATCATTAGAAACCTTTGATTCATAGTGTACCTGAAGAATTCAAAGAGCAGAGCCAGTGGTTTTCCATCACCTACCATCCCTTCATTCAGGCTGACTTCCCCAGTCCTTGATCAGCCACAGCAGCTATCAGGGGTCAGACTCTGAAGCCACAAACTACACATACATACAGACATGTGCAAACTTACACAGGTATCCTTTCTGCACAAGTACATGATACAACTGGAAGCTGAAGGAGAAGTCCTAAACTCTTGCCAGCATTACTTACAACTCACAGGCACTTGGATAGCTGTTACCAATCTGGCTGCTTTTATGTGAACTTCCACTAAATCATTCCATTGGTGCCAACTAGCATCAGAGATTTCACCTGCCATTTGAACAGAAGAGACTCAATAGTCAGCCGGCAGAGCTGATGAAAAGCAAATCACCGAGTCAGTTTACTACCAATGAGCTCTCTTAAGTGACTGTAACGTAGTTCATAGCCCTGGAGTAGTCACTGTCCCTCACTAATCTAATGGTAGTATTGACAAGGATCATTTACGCAGCTTCTCTTAAAGGTTACTGCTATTTGTCAGGGACTCTCTGTGTTCCGGATGTGTGTGCAGTCCTCACTCGGATCCCAGGCTTGCCCGTCCTCACTGCAGAGCCACGATCCCAGGTGGCATCGACTCCTCTCCTAACAAGGTCACAGTCCTGCAGCCAGGCACCGGGTGTCCACATCCTCTTAACATCTGCTAGGGATTAACAGGAGACGGCACAAACTTAGCCTAAGGGCTGAACTGATGCAGAGAAATTGGTTGTTCAACAGCAGTACCTTGCCACCAGGTATCAGTTAATCTGCATTAAGCCTACCCAGCTGTTTCTCGTGGTCAGTGGATATACTCCCCTAATGATCAGTCATATCACAGAGTTGTAGTTTTATGTCCTTGATCATTAAGTGCAACCACAGCTTCATTTCACATCTTCTATGTAGCAAGAAAAAATAAAAATCACTAGTCCATCAGGCATCATCTATGAGCTTTAACAAGGAAAAATCAGCCTCGGGATTTTTAATACATGGGTCTCTCTGACTAAAATGTCTGCTTTTCAGACCCATTCCTTCTCTGTTTTATAACGAATTGTCCAAACATCAGTGCTCTATTTGGATGAAGTCTCATCTCTTCAACATCCCACTCTGTCCAGAAAATGAAGGAAAACCACAGCAACAAAGCTCTCCTGATGCAGATGAGAGGAAAGACGAGCTAATGTAGACAGTGGGCTCTTTAAACCCTCTGCACTTACACTGTAAATAGATAAATCACAGAAACACTATTGGAAGCATAGAATTATCTTGGTCATTAAAAGCTTAAACTGCTCTAAAAAAGACAAAGAAGAAAAGTTGAAATTCTACTTAACTTCCCACCCCACTTCACAGATACTACCAGATGCTCCAAAGTCATAGGGGGCATTTCTCGAGGCAGTCTCACTTCCAGGGAGGATCAAAGGGTCAGGGCAGTCCTTGGGATGTAATCCCCAGAAAAGAGGGACAAGATTAGGAGAGAGGCAGTGAGAGGTCTCACACCTCTGACTCCAATCTCTCAACATTACTCCATGCTCTCCAGTGGGCATACAATTTGAGACAATTGCTTCTCTGAGCAGAAACAGGCCAAATTTGCCCCATGTTCAGAGGTATTTGCTTTAGGACCCCTACAGGCACTGTGTCATGGAGCCTGCTCATTCCCTCCCCCAGCCAGCTGTCATGTACCTGCTCCTGCCCAGCTCGGGGACCAGCAGCTGCAGGTCCACAGGTGACCTTGTGGTGGAGCTAAACCAGGTTCCTGGTGTTCAGTGTTTATGAGGGACAAAATACAGAGCAGACATGAAGTACGAAGTTCCAAGCTAGGCTGGCTGCCTGCCTGCCTGCCTGCGGTGGTGCATGGTGGGCATCCCTACTTACAGGGGGATCTAAACCTCTCCACACCTTCTGCACAGCCTTGGGAAACAGACCAGGTTATAAAACCACACCACTTACACCAGGGCCCAGCAGCCTCTGATTGCCCCTTCACAATGTGTGAAGGAGGGTTACTATTTTCATATTATTCCTCTTTTTTCTCTCCCATAACACAAGTAACCTCCAGCATCACACCAAAGAGACAAAGCCCATCATCCACAGCAAGCTGAGGAAATGCATTCAGACTGTGTTACTCTAGTGGGAGGCAGTCAATGTTGATTCTGCTCCTATTGAGCAGTATATAGGAATACCAATTAAGCTCAATAGGGCAGGGCAACACAAAGAAGAGATGATTACTTCTCTTTTCCATTTTTTTTTCTGTTAACACAGAAGAAGATAAAAAAAGTAATTCTGGCTATTCCCAGCACTTGCATAGGTTTGTGCTCTAATGATCAATGCATGAACCTGTGACACAACAGCTTTTGGACCAAGTACAACAATTAATCAAACCTTTATGGCCTAGATGAGGATCCCCATCAGAAGAAGTCATCTGGTCAAACTGGGATAGTTGGTGCAATATTATCTCCCTCCACAGAGAAAGGGCATGGCAGGAGATCCCACCTCCACTCACAGTAAAACCTCTGCTCTGTGGCAGCAACTAAGAAACTGTTGGACACCTGGCACCTCCAGGACCAGACAACTGCCTGTGTGTCCTTTAAGTACTGAAAACATGAATTGAGCACAGCTGAGAAACTATGTATTGGCTTCCAGTCACCATATCAATCCACACCCTTTTCCTCCTCTGTAGAAAGAGAGTACTTGCCTACTTACATCACATGATACTTGAGCTGTTAGTTTCAGGAATATAAATACATCCACATCCCTTTTCAAATATTCTCTACCTAATCTACCAGTACATTTATAAATTATTGCACTACAGAGGTGCTGACATTGCCAAGTCAAACTCTCCAAAGACAGGAAATGCAGAATTATAGCTGGTCACTCACATGATGTTTTACTTCAAATACAATTGGTGCACCTGGAAAGAGCTGGGTTATGCAGTGAATTCAAATGTTGTCCATGGCATGCTTCCCACATTTGCTGCAGAAATCAGGAGGGGGAAATGCAGAAGATTAGAAAAAGAAGAAAAAATAATTGCTTAAAAATAAATGTTATTTAGAGACAGATATGATTCTCTCTGAGTATATACCAGAAGGACCCTTTCTGATACTAGACAGTGTTTTCAGATGAAGTTACATGAGAATGATTGGTAATGCATTGTACCTTTCCTAGTTTTCCATAGATCAGACACAGGTGGACATTCAGCAGTCAGGAGTGCTCCTGGCTGTGAATGAAGATGCTGGGCTTCTGTGTTCTGTAGCCTAGGGTCTCAGTGCCTCAGAAAATACATTAAGCATCAGAAGGTATTTTTAGCAACCTTGTGCTTGTTTTCTCAGTGGCGAAATGGGAATAATAAGATCACACAAAACTCACAGCAAAGCTGTGAAGATAATAAATTAATGCCTATAATGTTTTTGTTGACATCAAAAAAATGTCCAAATAGCAAAAAAACCCAGCTTTTCACTGAAAGAAACAAGCGCCCTGTGAAAACTGTAACGTGCAGTCAAAAACTCCAGCCTTGAAATCCAGAGCATCCAGGAATGGAGTTTAGGAGGATTCCCCAGTCACGGGCCCTCTACAGGCTTTCACACACCATCTGGTTCAACTGCCCCTGCTCCCAGCTGCTGCTGCCATTCCTGCAGGGATGGCCATCCCAGGCATCCAACATCAGTACCTGAGCACCCGTGCCAAACATGCCCTGGGCCTGATTCAGGCTGTGGGCCAGAGCTTAGGCTACACTAATGTACACAGTGCTGCTAAACCAAGAAGCAGCTCTATACGTTTGTGAACGCAATATACATTAAGCACCACCAAGCTTACAGTTCAAGACTGATGTGCCTAAACCTATCCATTCATTCTCTACAAAGTGCTGTGAAGGTGAAAAACATGAGGGTATTATTTTGGCAGATACTAGGATCCCAAAAGCAACTCTATTTTCTCTACTTCATGCTGAAGCTGTTAAAATTCTCTGAATATTAAATGTCCAGCCCCACTTTCAGGGTTTACTTAAATGCGGTTTCAAAAAATTGTGCTGAATATTATTCATTTCTCAGAGAATCAAAAAGCTAGAGGCCCTTTGATGGGGTTGCTTGCACTTTTAAATCACATGCACACACACTAGTTAGAAGACTTCAGCAATTATGTTTATATATGTCAGTATCTCAAACAAAAATGCATGATGCAAATGCAAAATTCTAGGCATTTATAACTTTATTATATTTTTGTGTCTTTAGTCTGAGTCTCTCCTATATTACACAGCACTATACCATTGGCTGAAGAAATGCAAAAAATGAAGCCCAGAATAACCAAAAAGTGCAGAGAACTGCAGTTTGCCGTCTTCCAAAAAAATCAACTTTCATTATACTCATTAATGAAAACAAGGAAACAATTTTTCCTCAGTACTAAATATGGATCATATCCTGTATCTGGGTCTCAGAAAAAGATTCAGCAACTTCTTAGGGGAATGTTTATGCCTCAATATTTATTGCCTGAGTTGAAGCTAACTTGTAGGAGCTAATAAACTCTGAATGAGTCAGAGCACTTGCTTCTAGAAACAACATACTTGAAGATAAAAGACAAATTTGAACAAATTTGTGATACGAGCTTATGTGTTGGAGTATTTTTTTGCCATTCACGTGAGAATCAGGCTTCCTACTGACAAATCTAGATTGCTCCACTTCACAGCAGCCGGAGTAGAAGATTTCACATGTTCTGCAGGTCCTAATACAGTCTTTAGATCAGCTCAGCTCAGATCTGGCTCTCCTGGTCAATCAGAAGTTAAAAATGCAAAAGTTCAACAGATAACACTACAGTGCCTGGGCACTTTGACATCCAGACCCCTTAGACCAAGTGGAGAGTTTAGCACTAATTTATCCTGGGTTTGTACAGATAGGTGTGGCCTCTTGGCTGGCTGGATGCAAGCCAGTCGTGGTTCAGAAGCTGTGGTTTTGTGCCTGAGCAAATATGCCCTGCCTTTCAGCCAGATGTATTGATTTAAGCACAGCAACATACTAATATCACATATACAGCTGCTGGATCACACCAGGCTCTCATCTGGCCAGCTCACGCCACAGGCGTGATGTCTGTCTGCACTTTTCTTCAGAGGCATTCTTTAGTTTGCATGGTGGACAGGGAGTCACCTAATTTATCTCAGTCAAGTTTAAGCACTTTAAAGAGTCTAGGTGATCTCAAGCCAGAGGACATTAACTACTTCTGCTAACAGCACTCTCGATCACAAATAATCTTTTGGCATTCAATACCCAAGAGAGGCTTTCCCCACAAAATACATAGAGAACATGATGCTCCCTCTTCCCCTACACTGCCTTTAATCCTATAACCCTGTGATTAAAAATGTCATGTGAGAGGTAAAAGAACTGTTTTTTGCTCAAATTCTTTTAACCAAGCTTCTAACATTCAGCATAGCAGTCTAGCCATGAAGGTATGCAGTAGGTGTTTGGAGGGCTCGCTCTGTCCTCTCCTTAAAATTGCTCCTCTTCAAGCAATTACATATTTATTGGGGCACAGCAAAAGCAGTTTGGTTAGGTTAAGTGGTTTCACACTCAGCTGAGGATAGGGGCAACGAGTACTTAGCCAAAGTTAAAAAACCTAAATGAGAGGTGTGGAGAATGTTTGCCCCAGAATACCATAAGGTGGAGTAATTATGCTTTCCTGGGAGAGAAACAGGTAAGCCTGACTGCAAGCCAACAAGGAAGGGGTTTGGATGCAAGTTTCTCCTATCTCAGTTAAGTGCTTCAGACTAATGTGACAGTCTCTCAGTGAAGAGGAGTGTGGGTATGATTTGCTGCTCTCCTGCACATGGGGAGAGGAAGACTCTGGCAGTGTCTTGGTGGCAGGACTAGAAGGAAGCAGAGCATTTCACTTGTCATCCCTGCAAAGTTGCAGCATGCATTGGGATTCAGATCTGCAAAAATTTTAGATCCTCTCAGAGTCTGTTGTGCCAACCCAGATAAGACCCAGCAGCACAGAGCCCTCTCCTTACCCAAACTCCCTCCCTCAACACTTGCTCCTCAGTGCCCTGATACTGCCTGTCTGTCCTGAAAATAAGCAAAACCTAATGATAGACTAATGCCTGGCAGGGAGGGACCACAGCAGCTTCCACATACAATCCACATTGCTGGGATCACCTTGCTTTTAGTAGAGCAAGGAGGGCAACCCTTCTGTGTCAGGGTTCCATGTATGTGGCTACCTGGTCCATGGAGATGGCAAACCAGCACTCTCACTTTCTCACAGCAATGTGTTTTGGGGTACAGGCAGTCTCCAACCCTCTCTGCAATGCATTTGGCCTGAGCACAGATATGAGACAGAATGTTGTCCCAGGCCAATCCCTTGAGGTCCAAAAGTCTGTGTGCATGTTTACGTTAAACAACATCATCAGATAAAGTGTACTGCTTTTCCTCCCTCCTATGCTCTCTATCTTTACTTCTAGTTCATTAATTTTGTAGCCCTTCTGCACAGCATCTGTCTGAGCAGCAACAAGGAGGCACCAAGAATAGCCCTCTAATCTCTACCCACTTCTTATCCCCCAACACCTTCAGAGGGAAAGGAAGATGCCTTTGCATTCCTTTTATCCTCTGCCCAGACATACTCATATGAGGCTGCATCTCTGTTCTGCAGCTTGGTTTGTTTTGTTTTCCCAAAGTGATAGAGTTTTGTCAAATGATGTCATATGATGGACCATTCAGGTCCACAGGGTCGCTGATTGCATTGTTTTGAATTTTTGAGTTTAAGATACTTCTGCAACTTTAGGAGTTTTCATTTTAAGACGCTCGTTTATAGTGATTTGAATAATTTGCAAGGGAACAAAAGAAGCAGCCAGGAACATGGAATTTGGCACTGGCCCAGCCCTTCATTCATAATAAACCTTTAAAAAAAACAGCAATGACTCAGCACAGGCATAATTCATAAACCAGAAAGGCCTGCTTCCCTACCTTACAGTTGCATTAGTAGGTACTTAATCACAGCAAATAACATTTTATTTTTGAAAGCATATGCTGTCATGTTCATCTCTTGAAATTGCTGTAACACATGGCCTCTCATCTAAAATATCCTTGTCAGATATAATTGGCAAAAGTCATCAGATGAGGCTTATGTCATATAATTAGATGTATTATATTAGGTTGAACTAGTTACTTTAATAGTAATGCCACAACATATGCTAACAAGGTATTTTAAAACACAAACAACTTCCATGACCTTCTTGAGGCAATACCTCTGATTGTCTGTCATTTAGTTTTGGCAATAATCTATTAAAAATATGTTGGGCAACTTGTTTGGGCCTTTCTAAGCCTCCTCTTCCAAACGCGCCTGTTGTTGCAGTTTCCGACACCCACATGATTCAGCTCAGTCCTCCGCTCAAGCACCTCCAGTGGCACAGAGTGAGGAGGAGCTGGAGGTGATGGACTGCTCCCCATTGTGTGTTTGCAGTATCACGTAGCCAAGACACTGCATTGACTTGTTGTTCTTACAAGCTCCCATGTTCTTACAAGCCAAGAAACCAGTCTCCAAATCCTTTGGAAACTTATCCATTACATTAGTGACCAAACTATTTTCCTCCTTGCTATTGTGCACAGTAGCACATCTAATAAACATAGAATGGCTTTTGCTTCCATAGTGGTACCAGGTACTTCTTCTAAAGGGAATAGGAAGCCTAAATTTTAAACTCGGGAAACACCTTAACGAAAAAAAGGGCAATGGCCGTGGGGTGACTCACTGCTTCCTGATGATATTGTGGTTTTTGAATAACAGTGTGGGTGTGGGTGTCTGGTTTTTGGGTGGCTTTTTTTAAGTTAACGATCTGAAGACGCCCCTTGGTTTACCCTGTGATGCTCCTGGCTTCCTGTTAGTGTCACAGTAGAAATGAGTTCATGATGTCTTACACATCTCATTTTCTCTAACACCTGTGTTGCAACACCAATACTAGAATCTGAATTGAAATACTGGATGGAAAAATACAGTCATCTATTCCCAGCATTATACATTTGCTGGGCTGTATCCACAGGATTTTTAGCACTAAAAATATATAAGCCATCACTTTCGGCCTCCACATTACCAGAGTAAAGATATTATTAGTCTGCTAGCTCATTCCCCAGGAAAGACACCCTTATTCACAAGGCTAATTATTGGAGTAAACAAACACACCCCTCACTGACCCAGTTATACCATTGGAGAAGTTGGTACTAATTTCTTACGTACACTAGTACACCTGCATATGCAATGGCCCTGCTCTCTTTTGCTGCCCAGGAGGTGCAGGTCTGAGCAGGTGCAGGCTTTAGGGGTCGACCCTACAGCTGCCCTCCACTGCAGATGCCTACAGGACATTTTTGGGATGTACCCACAGATGCTACTATATTGTATGCATACGATAAGGCAGGGGGAGAATTCTCAGTTTTGTCGCACTTGTTTGAACCTGAGTATATTGCCAAGGTCTCCTTATCATTCAGGTTTTGACAGCTAGACACATATTCAGGTGTCAAATTACTGTCTGCAGTTTGTATTCAGGTAAGCAATGATATCACATAGGGTCAAAAATATTACACATAATGTTGCCTGACTTCAGAGAGAAAATAATTTACTTCTAAAGACAAACTTCCTCCCTAAGAAATCACAAATTATTTGTCAACACAGCCTGGCTCAAAGCAAGTTAGACTGATTCATGTCACAGATATAAGAATTACACAAAATTAGGATGGTTTGTCCCACAGGAAATTCTAATTCATCTTGACCTGATTTCATTAAACCAGGAAGCAAATCAGAATTTCCAAAATGAAAACTTGGACACAGAAGTATGGAAGTAGCCGATCCCAAAATGAGTGAGCTGGAAGGTACGATCTGCTGTACTGGCCCGCTCCTGTCTCATTTGGCTGCAGCTGATGCTTATGGGGGTATACATTGAACGCAAGAATGCAGTGATACCCTCCCTGGTCTACCTTCCCCTGGTCCAGCCATCTGTGACCTAGACTTCCACATCTGAGAGATGCAATGTGTTTATCTGCTACAGAGAGATTGACCTTCTCTTTTCCATTTAATATGTTTGAGAACATATACATTCTTTGTCTCCATGTCATTCAGTAACAATGAATTCTACATAATTACATAGTGTGTGAAACAGATTTTTCTTGTGTTTATATTGCATTCTATTCAATAATTTCTGTGGGTGCCTCTGAATCTTTTGAACTAAGAGAACAGCATGCAATCTGCATAAATTTCTCAGACCTCTAAGGTTTTATAAATATAATGCAGTAATCCATTCATAATACTTCATTTTTTTCCAAGCCAAAGAGTGCTAAACTACTGTGAATGTCTTATAATTTTTGAGTTGTTTTTCTATTTGTTTGTTTTCCCAGTTTTGCTGTATCTTTTCTTGAATTGGACCAACCAGAGTTACATCTAGTATATGGGATTGGTGCATGAATTTCTATAGTGATATTATATTTCTCTGTTCTTTTTGTCATCATTTGTAAGGTATTATCTTTATAATCCTTATGAATGCTAATACAAGATTTATTAAAAAATTATCCACATTATTTCCAAGATATTGTTTATCTGAATGGTAATTACTGATACAGATTTACTCATCATAAATTTAAAACTAAAAGGTATTTTATTTAAACTCTCATTTCCTCTGTCCTAAACAAGTGTGTCTTGCCTGGAAAAGCTGTCATCTTGCTATTTACCTGCCCTTTCCTTATTTATGATTGTGTCTAACACAAATCCTAGCATAAATTGAGTGAAAATTAAATGAAAAATAATTTCAAAAAGCTTCTTTTCAGGATACTAAAATGTTTCATAGTTGCATCTTTCAATGATAATAAGCTTTGTGATTTTCTCAAATTATATTTACTGTTCACGAAACTTAGCCAACTAAAGCCCTTGTCTAGTTGCTGGTCAATGTCAGACTGCATGTGTAACACAGTGCCCTTTTGCTCTGTGCTACATGCAGTTTAGCAGCCTGACCCCTCCAAAACACAACCAAACATCCAGTGATACCAAGAGCTTTGTTAAAGGCTTGCCGTTTCACAACATTTCTGTTGTGAGCCAAGTCCAACCCTGTGGTTATCACTGTGGGGCATACTCAAATACAAAAAGCTAAAGCGAAACTAAAAGGATATAAATCTACGTTAAAAAAAAAAAAAACANAAAAAAAAAAAAAAAAAAGAAAGTTTCACTCTCATACTAGCAGAAAGTTTCTAATTCTCACATGCTATGAGGTGTCTTACTCATCAGCCCTTGTCCTTTTTGGAGCAACCTGCCCGTGTGGAAAAAACTTCTAAAACAAGCACACTAATTATTCCATGTCAGCTCATTTGAAACTAACATTGCTTCCTGAATTCATAGCAAATTTTCATTTTCCAGCAACATGAATGAGCAGAAGTCACAAGAAAACCCCACAACCCTGTGGCACTGACAAGGCGCTTTTGGACCCTGTTAGCCAGGGATGTGATCAGCAATTCCCTCACTTTCAGAAATGGAGCCTTGCCCTGTGTGCAAAACAACACCAAAAACCAGAAACCCAGACAAAATCCAGAGAGTTAACCATTCCTTCCCCCCAGCTCTCTCCATCGCGCTCCTCTTCAGCTCTGCTTCCAGATCAACATGTGAAAACCAAATTTCTAATGCTGGGGCAGATATTGGAACTGCATCCCTGCTTGTGCTAAGTGTAGGTTAAGAGTTATTAAATATTTTTTTTTTATTATGATGGACTGAGGAGTTTTCTGGCAAGTTAACAGCTCAGCAGCTATGGGAGGTGCACTGCAATGTACTGGGGCCATGAGACACTCCAATGTTTGGTCATTCAGAGCCTTTCAACGTGTGATGATATCAGCCAGTGGTTTGGATTATTATTATTTAATTTTTCTTAAATAAAATTTAATGTTTACTTAAGTTTTTGTGCAAAGGAATGCTTGGAAGTGATACCAATGTATAGCCAAATCACCGTAAAAGGTAATTAGTATACTCCCAGACACCTTTTCCACATTCAGACAATGTTATTCCTTCTTCAAGAGTGACATCCTGGCCCTGATGAAATGAACACAAGAACATCCTGTAGTTTCAACAGGAGCAACCTTCACCTTGCTCAGGATCTGGGAGAGAGTTGGCATCAACTTTCGGATTAAAATTCAGAAGTTCCTGGCTCTCCTTTAAAGTGCACATTATTCCCCTGCTGCCCTGCCCACAGCCATTCATCAGCTCTGAACCCTGCTTAGTTCACAAGTTCTCTGCAAAGGCTTCTTTTTTTTGAAGCTAACTTCTGTCTTCTCTTTCTCTTTGGAGTATTTGAGCACCTTTAGCAGTTTCTGTCCAACGTTGGCAGCCTCTCTTGGAAGTCATAGAAAGTTAGGCAGCTGCCAAGGAGAAATTAATCACTTTGTTGCTGCCTCCCTCATGCATGACAGCAGAAATTCAAGCCTTTGGCTCTACTAGCAGCAAACACATGCCTGTTTCAGACCTCTTCAACTCTCCCATGTCACCTCTCCCACCTTCCCTCTGCTTGCAGCTAAGCTCAGGTTATTATTGCTTGGTATTACTGACAGAATATGCTTGCTTTTCCCCCTGCCCTTTCTGCCATCAGGGATGCACTGTGACTAATACTATCTTCAGCTCTAAGCTAAATTACTTGAACTAGAAGGAGAGGCTGTGCCAAGACTTCAGCTTCACTGTGATGAAGACAGTTCCATCTCAAGCAAAGGAGGTGTCTAAAACTGCTTCCTCACTTATTCCCAGTCCATTTAAAAACCAGGAACTTATTAACAAAGTCAAGTTGTAACAGAGGCCACATCTCCAGCTGCAACTCAGCTGGCAAAGGATGTTCCACTTGCAAACATTGATAGATTACACTTACTTGTGAGTTCAGTTTTAAAACAAGATACTGAAAAAGTTAAGAAATATCCAGAATTTTTAGGGAAAATATCTGTTTTCTCAAAAATGCTTCATCATCACAACTCAGTGAGTCCTTTTTGTATGTCAAGTTTTTCTGACTGGTAGTTCACAAACTCAACATACTGTTAGAATAGCTGGGTATCTGTAAGAGTGTCTAGGAAGTGTCTAGGTGTCCAGGAAAAGTTTCAGCTAAAAGGATTCATACTTCAGCACAAAAATTTGTAAGGACATATAAAATCCAAAAGTTTGAAGTCCTTTAATATATATGCTAGGTACACAAATCAATGTCAGCCCATTATATATCTAGCATTCAAAAATCATAATGTACTGAAGCAGATGTTTCCTGTACCATCTTAATTCAGTCTCAATGTCTGTTTCATACAACTTAATTATGTAGTCACTTTTTTCTTTTTTCCCTGCACAAAGCTGCCGTTTTAAAATTATACAATATTAATCGACTCTGAAGTTGAAGGTGTGTAAGAATGCTGACTATCATCCACAGAACAATTCCTGATTTTTTATTGATGAAATCAGGAGGTATGTAGTTAGTGAGTGAAATGAAACTAGGTTTATGGAACTTCATTTTACCTTGAACAGAGAGATGGATTGGCAGAGTTTAAGCCACCCCCATCTCAGTAGAAGCAACTTTCCAGGTTCCTTGATGACTAGATCAAAAAACATGAAGCTAATAAGAAGGAAGAATTTGAAGGAGAAATGGAAGCATATTTTCGGCTCAAGATAAAGATGTTTGGAGCAAAACAAATTATGTCTCTATGACACCTGGAAAGGAGTTTTCACTGGCCTCTGCTCCAGTTGAATGAGCATGGGCCGCAGACAAAAGGGATCGAGACCGCTCATGGGAGCACAAATTCACCCCAGTTTATCTTGTTGAAATCTGATAACAAGACCTTGAGAGTAAGAACTTGAAAATCCCAATTAACCTCCAATTTAGGAAGGTTTCAGTGAGCCCATATTTCAGAAAGTTGTGCTCTATCATTCTCCATTCCTGGATCATGGACAAGTAAGAAGCCAATGCCTTGAATGCCCCTAGTGTATAAAGACAAGGAGTGGCGTCAGGCAGCCTGGGCAATTACAACAGAGCACAAGGTGCCTGTTTCCTCAAGCATCTGCCCAACTGTACAAAATGCTGCACTGATAGGCTACAGAGTGAAACATATAGGTTTCTTGGTGCCAACACCAAAGTGTTCTGAAGACATTTTATGCGTCAGTTTTCATGTTCATAATGAACTGTATACACATGAAAGGAATTCTGCCTTACATCTCAGTCTGCCACAGAAAAACTGATCAGAGAGTAGAAATTGACTGTCGCTTAGGTCATTTACAGATGTAATTATTGCAAACAGAATTATATCCTTAGCTCTATGGAAGTTCCAAGTTTATAAAGATAGGAAGACTTATGCACAAAATCACCTAGAAGAGGAAATTTAAATAGAAAAATTTCAATTATAGCTGGGAAACACTTAAGAAAAGTGATGAAAAAGACCATGATAAATAAATTTCATTACATATAAGTATATATACTATAATAATAATAATAATAATAATAATAATAATAATAAACAACCCAGTAAACAAAAAAGTGTGATTAACATGTCAGCTTGCTTAAAACGAAGATAAAAACAACCATAAGAATATGGATAATAATTTCAAAAGACCTGAAAGCTGAGAGCAACAAATACATATCAGCTACCTGTTAAGAACTGTATAAAGGTCAGCAGTGGAGGCAGAAATACTCATGAAGAAGTTGAGATCAAGGTACAAAAGGTTAAACATATGGAAATTAACTGGTCCGGGTAACTTATAGTCTCAAAGTGTTGAAAGCTGATGGAGAAGGTCATCAGACCTTTAATAATGGGTTTCAGTATAGCAGTCATTAAGTTGTAGCTACCTGGCAGGGAACTGATGCTACCCCAGTGACTAATAGAACAAATGGCCCATCCTCCTGCTCTGACAGACACCCCAGGTGTATAGCAGAAGAGTGTTTATAAGATCCAAGTTTAAGGCTAATAGTAATAGCAAACAACAGGTTTATGAAAAACAGATAATAGCAAATTATATTGATAAATTTTAAAAATCAGAAGTTTTGTTGATGGAGGCTCCACCATTGAGATAATAATCCTGAATGTCTGAGCTACTCAGCATTGAGTCACATAAAGAGTAAGAGTGAAGTCAAATTCAGCTTCACATAAATTCAGTGAGAAAGGAAGTTAGTTCTTTGATAGTTTCAAAAGTTATATGGAAACCGAGAGACAGCAATGTTTCTAGTGAGTTTTCTCTGGTGGTAGGTCATAGGTCTGTGCCATTTAACATTTCAGCAAAATGAAAAGAAACTAAAATAATCTAAGAGAAATGACAGAAGTATTAGAAGAATATGGTATAGTAGCGAGTAACTCTTCCTGAGTAAAGGACTATGCAGATAAAGGTATAGATAAACAACCATTTTTGAAAGGAGAGGGAATCATCAGAGGGGTAAAAATGAGAGGGAGCATAAGTTCAGTGAAGAGCTGATGAGAAGGAGGTCAAAAATATCTTGCCAGGACTTCAGTTCTCAACAGAACTGTGAGAACAGTTAGTTGGCAATTCACTCTTAAGCAACTTCTCTTTCTTCCAGGTCAAAGCAGGAAGAGGTGCTAAATAGATGAAGGCAAGAGAAAAGAAACAATTTTTCATCTGGGGCCACAGCAAGAAAAACGGAATAGCTGCTTAGAACAAAATACATAAATCTGTAAGAAGTAAATCTACCCTACCCACAGAGAATACCATTCTGGAGAGAGGGCCAGTGCCAGGCACTCGTCTCATGCAGTAAAGCACCAGCAGGCCTCTGGCAGGTGCTCCTAGGAAAACCTACTGATATTTGTACATGTTCAACACTCCCACAGGGAGACTCTGCCGCTGCAAACTCTTACTTGGCAAACAAGTGTATTACTTGAAAAATGCAAGAAATTTGATGCTATAAGGAGGTCCATGGTTTCAGGAACAGAGAGAAGCTAAAAGAGTAAGCAAAATTGGAAAGAGGTGCCAGGCTAAAGCTAAAAGAAAGGGAATTTAAAAGAAATATTATCTCTTGGAGAGAAAACAAAAATTATAAAACCATTAAAATGTGTACAGACCGACCACAGCAATGATCCAGCGATCCGTAGCATACTTTCTCCAACATGGATAAGACAAGTACAAGAACACCTTGGGATCCTGGACTATGAAAATATCACCATCTCTAATCTGAGTGTCTAAAGCAACAAGCTTACAAAAAGTGTGCAATGGCCATAACATAAAATATCCTTTAAGAGTTTGAACAGTAGAATAGAGAGATCTAAAACTGAGCGACTACAAGTGTGGGTGGAAGACACAGTTGTTCACAGATGTCCTGAAGGATGGTATTGGCACAGCTTTTTTTACAATCGCATACCCAAAACGAGATACCAGGGTGCTCTCTACTTCTCTGCAGGTGTTATTTAAAACCCAAAATAAAAGCCAAAACCACTTGCAGTGATCCACTCATTTAGGGAAAATGGCTGTGCACCCAGTGAGGGCACCAAGATGTTCACGTGCTGACTGCAGTCAATGTTAACTGTAACAAACCACAAAACATTGCTGTCATTTCTGAAGGGGTCTGGCAAACCTCACTTTACCACAAAAATAGGGAGCTTATTTTTCAGCTTCAGACGTACAATTTGCAAATTGAATGTAAACCTCAGAAAGATTCAGTTGTTGCAGATACACTCTAAAGTATTAGAAATATGCTGCAGAGAGTAGAAAAGAGCTAGATCAAAACTAGCAACTGCTGCAGGTCAGATTTAATGGGAATTCTGATTTTGAGAGCAACTGCTAAAGGTACAATCCTGTAGACAGGGTTTATGGCTTCTAGCCCTCTTTTTAGTCCAAAGAATTCATCTCATAATCTGAAAAGAAACAAAATTGAATATATTTGAAGGCAAGAACATGGTTAACTCTGAAGTACCATGGTATTGCAAAAGCAATCTTCCTAAGCAGCTGCTCCTACACCAAGGGTCTGAAGTTAATGTGGAGGGGGACATGAAATGGGCAGGACAGGCAGGATGAGTAGGATGGACTCTCTAGGCCCAATTCAGGTGTCTCGCTGGACACATAGTGGGCACACGCGGATTCACCCGCTAGCTTTGCATGAACTTCCACCAAGTCCGTTAAGTTTCCCAGAGACTTCAAAAGATAGCTCTTCAAATACTCCTTTCTCATCAGCAGCAAAAATTACTTTCTATTCTTTTTTGTCTTCCCTCATCCTGACAAGAGTCTGGACTGAAATATGTCTCTTGGAAAGCACTTGATCAGAACAGAAAGCCCAGTGCACCTCAGTAGCATGAAGGTCAGCCCAAATTGCCATACCTCAGCACGGTTCCTTCCAGCCAAAACCACCCTGAGGAGTAAAATATTCAACCTGCTTAGGAAAAAAGTTTCTCTTTACAAGCAGTTGTAATAGAAAATAGAGTGTCATAGAGGGGAGGAATATTTTTATTTAAAAAAATGGATCGAATTCTGGAATTTATTTAGGTCGACATCAGTGGGACTTTATCAGAGAAGAGGAAACTTCTTGTGCATTAAATGTTTGCTTCCTTTGTGGTAGCAGAAAATTAGTGTTTACCCCTTCAAGCAGGAACAGAAGCCAATACACCTGTTCCTTCCAGATTGTTCCTTTTTTTTTTTTTTGGCATGCAATACCCTGAAAATGGCTCTGGTGATCTGCTGCAGGAGGACCAGGAGGTTTGTTAGAACAGGTTGAAGCATTTGTTTCTCAAGCACTTAAAAAAACAAAACAGGCAATAGTTGTGCTGGCTAAGAGGATATAAAGCTTATTGCTGCATTTTATTATTTCTGGTACCAGTCCCACAGAATATTGAAATTGGAATAAAATGAAAACTAACAAAATGTGAATAAAAACAAATATGTCACATATATTTATGAAAAAACCCCATAAATCTTATATGGCTGTACCTTTTCTCATGGGATGAGAGATGGGTTCAGAGGGATGTTATCCATGGCTTCTTCCATCACAGTCCTCTGGACTCAGGCCCAGTTTCCATCCCTGGGGAGGACACGGGAAGGGCATTTAAAATCTCATCTCTGATCTGCCAAGTGCAAACTTATGCACCCTTCGTACACAAAAGCACCAGGGAATGATTGAGAGCTAGAGATGGTGTGAGCATGAAACCACCATTTGAACATCTGCATTTCTCCAGTGGTACTTTGCATCAGCTGTGACCAAGTCACCATGGACTGGCATGTGACATTCAGTATACTTACATGTATGGAAAGCCACAGCTGGATTCAAGGAATATTGCCTGCAAAAATTATGAGCTGAGAGCAAGGAACATTTAAACCTGAGGATTTAATTCACAGTCCTGTGAAAAAATCATTGTTTTTCTCAGTATCAGTCCAAAAATGCCTTTAGTGTCAGAAATGGTGCCAGGGTGTGCAGGCAACCCACCTTAGCCCTGGCCAACAAATCTGCAGAGTAAAGACATAGATTTAAGAACATGTAAGGATTATACAAAAGATCCAAACTGAAAGGTGGATTGAAATTCCTTTTTGACCCTACAGTCATCATAAGCCTCCTAATCCCTTCAGAGCACCAAGTTCCTCAGCCCTTACCTGCAAGGTGAAAAATGGTAGCTTGTCCTCTGGGCACATCAGCACTGACAGAGGTATAGCACTGGTCCTGCTACAGCCAACACCCTGCACAGAGAAACAGCTTATACCAGCAAAAAAAAGTTGTTTTTCTGGTAGGAATTAAAATACTTTGCTGAACAGCTTACATTATAACAACAGAAGGGCCTTTTGATGGCAGGACAGAACTCACAGTAGGGGTTTTACTGTTGTAATTATACCATTACCATGCCAGCAAAACTTTTTAAGTATAGACCAACTCCCTACATTTTTATCTTTTCAGTTAGAAAACTTATACAGAGGTAGAAGTTATGAAATGGGCTGGCAGCTGGCATGGAGAACTGCCTTGGCCCCTTAGAAAGCACCTCATCTTGCAGTGGAGGTGTCTCACAAAGGCAATTCCCCAAGGAATCACAGTGATAACGTCAGCTCCTGAGTCATGCCAGGGGACTGGAAGTTATGGTCCAAGAAGAGTGCTCAGATTGTTAACATTTTTTATTTTTTTTTGATGAAGATTTAGGTTGGGGTTTTTTTGTACAGTATCTATTTTGATCTGTTTGCAGCTGCTGTGTTAACAAAGCTTTGGGGATTTTAATGGTATGGGAGAGATTTTGCAGTGATGAAATGATGTGCATATACAGATCGAATCAAATCAAATCAGATCGTAATCCTTTGGGAAAATCTGATGTTTAAGTGTTCCCTATGCTGGATGTGCGAAACTAGTACCATACATGCTTTTTATATATAATGTAATGCAAGGCTAAGATACTTGAGACACATTTAAAGAGAGGAAAAAAGGGTGGAACTCCTTGGCAACAGCTCTAATCCCTTTGAAGGTTCCGGCATCTGCTGAGTCAGGCGCTCCCTCCCTATGTTGTAGTTTACAATCAGCCACTGAGTCACAGCAAGTTCCAACTTCACTGTTTCATGAACAACAGTTGCATGTTCTTAGGGATTGCAGCCTTCTACTTAATCCTTTTTGTTGTTGGTGATGATGGTGATCAATTAAAAATAAATACATAAAAATTGAATAAATAAATTAAAAGGAAACAAAAATATAGGAGTTCTCAGCTCTGAGACCAGCTGCAAGAAACTTGATCTTAGAAATACTGTCCTCGAGGCACAAAACACATTTCACTCCTCATGAAGTCCTTCAAGCTGGAGAAGCATTTTGCTGACCAGCTATGGGATCCCCACATGAGATGTCTGGAGGTAGGATTGCAGTAGCAGAGCTTTCTGCTCGGCTGGATAGACCTTGTTCCCCAGCAGCAGGCTAATTAGCCAGGGTGGAGCTCCATTCTGATATAAATCCATGCTAGCCTCAGTGGTTTTTTACAGTGCTTCCTAGTGCCACGCAGACATGGGGATGTGGCCTGGAGCCAATCACCAATCCTGCCTTATTTCCTCATCCAAAAATTGATGATGCAGCCTGCCTGCCAGCAGAAACTCCCATTGTGAAACTGAGTTTACTGATATTTGCAAAGCACTTAAAGGCGTGTCTTAGTGGGAAAAAGTGTGTTCAAACTCCAGGTAGGTCATAGGAGTAAACTCGTTTCTGATTTTAGCAAACAAAACAGCAATGAGCAGCATTTCACATGCACAGAGTCGAGCTACGATTCCTCTTTAATCAAGTTAAGTCAGGTTTCATTCCTGCCCCTGCCAATTATTTAAATCCCATCTACCCACAAAAGCCTCCAACCCTGCTGTAGTGGAGCTGTTGATTCATGTGTCTGGTCAAACAGGGTGTTACAATGCACCAACCTGCAGTCATCACCAGAGTGGATAGGAAGTTGCTCCATGGGAATGTGGCAGTCTGTCCTCTAGGGCATCCCTGTGTTGCCATGGCACATGCCAAGCCCACAGAGAGATCCCAGAGAAGTTTTCTGGGAAGAATTAATGTGATGGGTCAGACAAAAGCTGCTCCAGCCACCCCAGGATATGCCACTAGAAACCTCCGGAGAGCACGGTGCAGGCACAGACACTGAGGCATTCGGGTTCCCCAAGAGGCACCATGACCACCCTTAGGCTTGCCCAGTGCAAGGGAACTAGCTCCAGGCAATTCTGCATCAAAATATGCTCTATATTAACCCAAGCCAGGGAACTGAAACCAAGACTCTGTTTCTCTGCTTCGTGAGAATGTTAGAGGGGAAATGCTGAGGAAATGCAATGTGACTGTTCACGGAAGAATGATTTTTGTCTTTTCTTCAAAATGTTTCTAGAATTTAATAGAAGCATCAACAAACTTAGCTATTAAGATCCCCTTCGCTCATCAGCAGTGTTTCTATCTCTAGGCAGAACTTGATATCTGCTTAACAGTGCAGAGCAAATTTATAGGACAGCTTAAGGTAGGATATAATGAATTCCACTTCAGCAACTGATAGCACATAATTGTGTGTAGCTACAGTTTGTCACACTGAAATGCATGATAATATGTAAGCTTGAGGTTCAATTCTTATTTGCCTCTTGTTGTTTAAATAAATAGAAAAATTAGAAATATCAAAAAATGGAAATAAGTTCCATTAATTAAGTCACTTCCACTTCAGTGAGATTCTCTATTATTTTTTAAAATGTGCTTTTAACCTGTATTTCTTAAAATGTAATTTTGCATACTTCCTTTCCATTTTTCTCCCATGTTCTTTCTGTATTTTTTTCTTTTAGCTCCATAACCATCCATTTCTTTCACCACATGATTTTCTGCAACTTTTCAATGCTTCTCCAGCTTTGGAAACATTACAGAATGCCAAAAGAAAATGAAAATATGTATGTTTAAAAGAATCTCTAAACTTCAAAAATTGTATGTAGTGCTTCTTAATGATAGAAAAGCTAAAAGAAAGAGAGCACAATTTATAAAACCTAATATTTTACCACCAGGTTTATATTTCAATTACAACCTCCCAAAAATGAAAAAAACCAGCATTTCACTTAATGTTTTGAACTATAAAAACACATATTTTCATTGAAAAAAAATCTAAGAAGCATAGAATTTGTGCTGAGAACAATGATGTTTATTGCTGAGAGGATGGAAATTAAATGCAGTCATGTTTACTGAGGAGCTGACTGTAAGGGGGCAAGGTCATAATTTACACCTAATTACTGGTTTGCACTATCGTTTAACCACTACTGAGATAAATATGTTTTTCTTCCTTCCCTCTTCCTGCGCAGAAGTAGTGTTCAGCACACTTCTTATGCATTAGCCATTCTTGTGCAAATCTCTGCTTTCTGTGGTTTATGATTCAACAGCAAACACTGCTGTCACAAACAAGGTCTGCATCTAGAGATAGCTCTGTATATTTTGGTAATATTTTCAGTTTGTAAGAATGTGCCATCAGCACATAATTACAGACATGCATGCTATGACAAACAAACATGGAAATATGATTGACTACAGTAAATCAGGAATATTTAAAATACGGGGTGTGTCTGCCTTTGTATAGCATGTACAGCCACACCAGACTCATTTGCACCAATTCACACAAAAAATACCCAGCTGAGTATTTTGGCTGAGCCTATAAATAATATGGTTTTGCATGGTTGAGAAATATACGCTTCTTGGATAACTTCTGAAGAATTTGAGTCAAGATTTTCAGAATTGGCCAAGGCTTTTGCTTGCTTTGTTAGTGCCTGCTTTGGAAACACAGGGTGTCTAGGAAGAGGTGAGCATTCCCACTTTGAGAATCGGTCCTTGGCTGAGGAAGAGGTCGAGTGTCAAGAAACAGAAGGGCTCAAACTCACTAATCATGATGGAACTTTGTTCTTCACATCAAAGCTATTTTTAAAATAGCAAGATTTTTTTGTTTGCAGCATTTGATGGTGGCATATCAAACATGCCAGCTAGATTAAAGTCATGTATTGGTATCAGGTTTTGATGTGCCATGGGGTGAGTTATTGCCAGCCATCTATTCAGCAACAGTTCTTCCTGGCAAAGCCATAACTCACATTAACCGTGATGGTCTGTTAACATGTATTTCAGTTTATGACCCCTAGAGCTGCAACTAGTTTGAAAAATACCGGCAAAATATTTGCTGCCTCATTGGTATCTTCAACATTTGTTCCAAACTCTCACTTTCAAGAAAAATGCATTTTGAAATGGGCATGGATTCTTGAGACTGTATCCACTCCTCCTTGGCAGTTTGTGTGGTTTTCCTTATATCACACCCAAAGCCCTAGATTCACACTCAAAGCCACCTAGACCTCCAAATTCATAGGGAAAGTAGTTTGCCTGGGCTACCCAGTCTTCTGAGCACAGCAGTCAACATTTTAATCACTCCTCCAATTGGCATTTATACAGAATTTCTAGAAATGGGATTAGTTAGAAGCAGGGATGAAATAAACTTCCAGTTTTTCCACAAGACAGAATGCCATTCTCTGTCTGGATCTGACAAGCTGATTGCGGGTAAGCTGGTGCAACCCTCCTATTCTTCTCCAGCTGCCTGTGCCAAGGGCAGAGTACTGTGGGGGTTATTCACACAGTGCACTCCAGAGCATCTCCCTGCACACAGGCTAGCGAGATAGGAGGGTGGGTGGCTATTCATAGGATCATAGAATTACTGGGGTTGGAAAGGACCTCTAACATCATTGAATCCAACTGTTAACGCAGCACTGCCAAGTCCACCACTAAACCATGTCCCAAAGCACCGCAGGTGCATTTCTTTCAAATGCCTCCAGGGATTGGTGGACTCCACCACTTCCCTAGGCAACTTGTTCCAAAGTTTGACAACCCTTCCAGTGACAACATTTTTCCAAATATCTAATCTGATGCTCCCATAGTGCAACTTGAGGCCATTTTGGCTTGTCCTATTTCTTTTTACCTAAGAGAAGAAGTCAACTCCCAGCTGGCTACAACCTCCTTTCAGGCAGTTGTAGAGAGTGATAAGGTCTCCCCTGAGCCTCTTTTGGTCCTGTTTAAAAAACACCAGCTCCCTCAGCTGCTCCTCATAAGACTTGTCCTCCAGACCCTTCATCAAGTTCATTGCTCTTCTCTGGACTCATTCTAGCACCTCAATGTCTCTCTTGCCGTGAGGGGCCCAAAACTGAACACAGGATTTGGGGTGCAGCCTACACGGCTGCCAAGTACAGGGGCACAATCACTGCACTGGTCCTGCTGGCCACACTATTTCTGACACAACCTTTGGCCTGGCTAATGTTCAGCTGGCACATTCAGGTCCTTTTCCACTGGGCAGCTTTCCCAGGCACTCTGCCCCCAGGCTATATCACTGCATGGGGATGTGCAGGACTGGGGCACTTGGCTTTGTTGAGTATCATACAATTGGCCTCAGTCCACTGCTCCAGCCTATTCAAATCTCTCTGCAGAGCTTTCCTACCTAACAGCAAATCAACACTCCCTCTGAACTTTGTATTCTCTGAGAATTGACTGAGCTTGCACTTGATCCCCCCATCCAGATTTTGAGATATTAAACAGGACTGGCCCCTGTAGTGAGCCCTGGGGACACCACTGGTGATCAGCCACCAATTGGCTATAGCTTCATCCACTACCACTTTCTGGGTCTGAGCATCCAGACAGTTTTTTACCCAGCAAAGGATATGCCCAGTGTCAAACACTTTACTGAAGTCTGAGTAGACACATCCACAGCCTTTCCCTCATCCACTAATTGGGTCTCCTTGTCATAGAAGGAGATCAGGTTGGTCCAGCAGAACCTGCCTTTCGTAAGTGCATGCTGGCTGGGCCTGATGCCCTGGTTGTCCAGATCCTTGATGCTGGAGATGCACAAGGAAAGGCTTTTGCAACCTTAATTCAGCCCTCTTCTAATCTTCAATTACAAAATCACGTACTGTATTTTCCATAGGACCCTGCCTCATTCAGTTCACGGAATAGCTGGTGTTTGCTTAATGAGCAACTATTCAATATTTTATTTTCTTCTCACTCAGTGTGTTGCCCTAGGCATGATTTACTAGATGTAATTCAAACGTAGCTGTGCAGCCAAAATTATTAATTTCAGCACAGTTTTTTTTTTCCTTTGGTACTCATCCTCACAGCACTCCTGAGTGCTACACAAACAGTAAATGCTATATTTTCATAATACCACAGTGAGGTTGTTTTTACTATACCCCAGTGTGATTAAATGGAGAGGAGGGACAGAGCTATCCTCTGTGTTTCACAGGTGCATAGAAAAGGCATAGAAATGCAAAGCAGATATTACAGTCCAAAGAATCAAAATTCGTAAGTGCTCTCTTGACAATTTGAGTCCTGGCTTTTGAAAATGGTTCATATAATTCCCATTGAGTCAACCTGTATCCATCAGTGCTTGGAGATGGAGGAGACCTTCTAAGCCAGACTAGTTCCCTCCTATCAAAGGCAGCTTTTTAATAATCTTATAATGTTGGACTGAATAGAAATTTGGTTTCTTGAGTTCCTATGAAAAAGCTGAGAATTCACTTCTCTGATAGTTAGAAACCATTTTCTAATCTTCAGTCTAAATTTATTCATACCCAGACTGCACGCGTTTGTTCTTAGGCCAACATTGTCCTTCACCTTAAATAGTTCCTCTCCCTCTCTGGCATTTGCTTCTGCTGATAAATTTAGAATGAGCAATCAAATCTTTTTCTCTCTCAGCATTTGTCTTGAGGAGCTAAATGAGATATACTCCCTAAGCTGTCTCTCTCAAATTAAGCCAACAGGTACCCTGCTCATCCAAGGAACCACTTTCTACACCTGCTCCAGCTTGTGCTTTTCTGCTCTGGGCGTGGCTGACTGGGCTTGTAGACAGCACCAGGCCCGCCTGTATTCACTCACATGAGGATCAAGAGGCAAAAGGGTAACTTGTAGTAACCACAGGAGTTAAAAATACTTCTCTATTTGCCCTGGAAATGATGAGTCTTAGAATCAGCCTGGGATTTCTACAGCTACAGCACATCAGTAGCACTCTGATGACTGTATTCTACCAGCACATCCCAATTTTGTTCCTGTTCAGTTTCCAACAGAAATTCTCAGCATTGTTTGAAAATATGCAGCATTTTTCCCCACTAAATTCTACCTTAACCCTCTCCTCCCAGTCCTCTGGATCATCACCGCATACCTCTGCTTCCAATATCCCAACCTCAATCTGTGATGGTGATGCTGCCCACACAATGTCAGTGGCTGACTTCACTGGCAGTCTACTGAACATATATATATATATATATATATATATATATACACAGTGTATATGAAGTTGCTTTTTGAATGTGTCTGCTCTTGAAATCTGTTTTAAAGAATCCGCTAGAAAAAAAAAATTAAAATCATAGTAACTATTAGAAAAGCACACAGGTCACGTATGAAAGCTCAGAACACTGGAAACCATTATTTGATACATTTTGAAAAATTCCCATACTCAGTAGCTGTCAAATGTTGGTCACTTATTTGACATGAAATAAATTATATTTTGATATCTCAGAAGATTACACTTAACATTAAATGTAAGATTGCTTTAGTTATGACTTATATATACACCTTTTGGGGATTCATCTCTTTTTCTTTAAGGTGTGATTTGATGTATGCAAGGCCATTTGTAGTCATGTTTTTTCAGTCAAACATCTATCTTAAAATCACACACTAAAATACCTGGTAAATAATGATCAGACAAATTGAATGCAACTGGAGAAACACAATACAAATCTGACAGCAAAAGAGAATGCCTAGGAAGAAATCCAAGGAGAATAAAAGCTAGGTAGCAAGTGTGTGACATTATGACTTAGCTGAAATAAATCACCTCCAGCCGCACAGACTGTTTGTTTTTCTGGCTAAAAAAAATCTGCATATTTCAGGCAGAATACAACAAGAAGAAGGATGCTCCCTACCCAGGGGTTGATGGCAGAACTGTTCAAGGGAGATCACAGTTCGGGACTACACAACAACCATCACTGCCACCAGACCACAACCCAGACTTGGGGGAGTGGCCCTAGAAGGTCATGGTGGAACTCACTGAGAAGCTGATGACAGAAAACCAACAACCATGTGACCACATCATACTTTGTGTCACCATCCTCTCTGCAGATAGCCCTGGACAAGCTGCAGGGACCTAGAGGCATATACTATCTTATTTAAGCCGTTAGGTTTATATTATCTGCAAAATAACCCAGAGACTGTTGTAAGCAACAGGAACTTTCCAAGCCAACAAACTATGGTGATTCCAGGATAATTTAGATAACCTCCAAGGTGTAGGAGGGGCCAGATTTGAGCTGGAATGATCCAGCACATCAGAGAAAAAACACTGTATCTCTCCGATTTCAGGAGAGCTTAGCTCAGATACATGGGAAGTTGCGAAGTAGCCTTTGGAAAGTCAAAACCTAAATACAGGGAGACATAAAGCAAATATGAGGTAATACATGAAGCTTTCTGTGAAAGGCCTGCACTGCCACATGAATTTGGGAAAAGAGAGAAGATTTTTCCTAGCGTGCAGGGGAAGAAAAGCAACACCCCTAAGAGAGGTTTGGGCAGAGCAGAAGGCAGGTACAAGCATGTAGGAGTTGATGCGAGAAGAGTGTTTGTGCAGGCCCTGCATGTAGGAGGAAGCAAGACATGCTCTAGAACAGGGTATTGGAGCAGGGGGACCCTCCTCTTACAGCTTCTGCACTGCTCCCTGAGAATAGCCTGGTCGTCAGCTACTCGGAGGAGTTAATTTTGGTACCTTTGCAAACACAAACCGAACAGATCCAACTAGTTTCTTTAAAGTAGACTCTTTTGCCTGGACAGAGGCTTGCAACCGTTTCACTACATGGGTTTTTCAGTTTTAATTAAATTCTGCTGCTTGGCTGACAAGGTCTGAGAAGGTATGAAGGGAGTGCATTTGGTCCTGTGTTACTCCAGTGTGTTTAACAGAAGCGTATTTAGTCTCTTCCCGTGAATAACACCTATTTTTGAAGCAGAAAAAAAATAACTGTCTGACAAAGTCACACTTCCTGTGCCCCTTATTCTTCCTTGAGAAGCATCTTCAGCTGTGAATACTCTAATGACAGTCAGCTGTCACGTCTGTAAACATACATTTACCTCCCATTAAGGGTTATTTGCCCCTTTTTGTGACCTTTCACCAGCTTTCCATACCCTTGCCATGTGGCACAGATGGTATAATCCTGTCAGGCTAAGGCAGGTGACAGTGCTGCTCAGTGTTTAGTAATCAGTGACTGTAATTAGCCAGACTGGACGCAGGCTCAGATAATAGGGCAGTCAAACAGCTGCCAGTCATGAGGCTTTTCCTGTGGACTGCAGGAGATGGACGAGAGGATGATATAAAGAGACCGTGCATTTTGCTAGCACACTTTAGACAGAAGCAGTGGTAATGCTATATATGGTGTTTTTCAATTAAAAAAAAAATCCTTCCAGAATGACTGATAAAGTGCATTTCATATCACTAGGGCATTCAGGAGCTTTTAGAGGGTTTTTAAATCTGATGGAGGTGTCTGGAAAGTGTTTAGCAACATCAGAACTTTTTCCTATTTGAAGACTATTGTGTCAAGCTTCCCTTACACAGATATGTTCACATGAACAAAAAATATGGATAGATGAATGAAGCACTCAAAGTCTGTGATCCCTAAAAAAACTCCTTTAACACAGGAAAAGTGCTCTCTCTAAGCTACTAGTCTGCATTCAGAGATCAGGATTTCAACGAAATTACACTTAGTTGTAGCAAAAGTAAAGAAAAATCTAAATTGATTTTAATTGAAGAGATATTACAAAATAGGGGGGGTATTGAAACTACTGGCTATAAGAAGTTATCAGAAGAAACGGATTTTAGTTCTTTTTAGAGAGCTTGGTGATTGTCCTAATTTCTGATCTTGTATTACACTACACATTTAGATGATATGTAGGCTGCACAAGTGATATTTAAAAGAAGTAATCAGTGTGCTGAACCGACCACATTTTCATGGGAAAGATGACTCATGGTCTTCTTAAAAGTAGAAAATTCTCCATCCTGAGCAGATGCTAATGCTTACAGTTTGTGAGGGTGAAAGAGGCTTTATTATCAAGGAGGAACCAGTCTTCTCTCATAGAGGACTAGCATTCATTGCCTGGGAGGGCTTTTTTTTTCCTTACTTCAACACGTCTTTCCTATTTTTTAAACATGTGCCTATTACTACAGACACGCACAACAAAATATATTTAATTTTTCAAAAAAAGCACACATCACAATCAACTCCTCGTCCTTTATTGCATCTATTCCAACAGCTTTTCTCCCTCTTCCCCTCCAAAATTATGCCATTTATCTGTATGGAACAGATACCTTAATCTTTTTGGGGAAAAGCAGAGAATAATTTCAATTTCCATGCATTTATGAAAAGACATCCTTAAATAGGCCAGTGAAAGAGATATTGCATCTATAAATAAATTATTCCAAGGCGGGCAGTGGGATGGGGTTACACGTCGCCATTGTGCAGAGAGGCTGCAAAGCCTGACCCGGGAGTGCAGCTGTTGTCTTTGTGCCGGGCACTCTGCCTCTGCCATTGTTCCCCTGATTACAACAGGCACGTCGGGGGCGCGGGGAGGGCAGGCGGGGGTGAAAGGATGGCTGTGCATTGATAACGCCTGGCACTATCACAGAGGGCAATGATAGGCTTTTCAGCTGTGGCGCTATCGGGGTGCGGGGCTTTTGAGCGCGTGTGTGTGTATGTCTCACCCTCCCCGCCCTTCCCTCCCTGAATCAGCAATTTCAGAGATGTGAATGTGTTCACCTCCTGCGTGTGCCAGCTGGATATTACACACACGGGATTGTGTCAACAGATGGTGTAAAAGGGACAAAAAGGACAGTATTTCCAAACTGAATATGTAATATCAAACAGGTGTGGAGGTAAGGAGATGGTAATGAATAAGGGACACCAAGCTGCACAGAAGGGTGTTTGTGAGGCTCACGGCAGAGCAGTGGGGAGGGAACTCATTGCTCTTACCATGCTCTACTCAACAGGAGGGGAAAACGGCCAGGATCTCTCTGCCACGGTCATTGTCCCCAGTAACACAGGAACAGTTCAGCTGCTGGATGGCTTGGCCCCAAGGAGCTGGCAGGGGTGGTGTCCCTGCTGACCTTTCATGCCTCACATCACTGCTCTGTTTTCCCCAGCTACTCCCAAAGACCTACAAAAAATGCTGAGCCTGTCAACATCACAAAAGCCTTTGCTGACTCACTCCTCCAGCTGGGGCAAAGGCAGGCCAGGAGGACAGGACACCAAAACCAGTGGTGTTCCCAGCTCCTGTTACCAGCCCGCCTGGGGCAGAGATGAGAAATACCTCAGGACAGAAAAAAACCAAATCAATTGTGCTAATCTAGGATTGTGCTACTATCACAGATGCACCAGGGCCATCTGAGCTGGGGTTACAGAGCATCAGCATGAAAGGCATCCATGTCCCTCGAGGTCTTGTGTCCCATACCTTGCTACAACACTGTGATTGATTCCTGTTTCCTTTTGAGCACCTGCTGGCATCCAGGATAGCTGTCACTGATGCCACCATTGACTTTTAGGACTGCACAGCACATGTGCTGCTGTGAGCCTGACCAAGGGCAGGATGCTCCTGCCACAGGGCCATTCACCTCCAGTAGATGCTCAGCTCTACTGTGTAGTCCATCATGTCCAAACTGCCTGTCCATTTGTACCCCAAGACATGCACTCAAGTTCACAAGATAGTGAGGGAGGAAAAGCCATACTATGCTTTTTCTGACACAACAGCTCGCTATTGCTTTGTCAATTTTTCCCTTCCTAAAAGCCAGAGGAAATCCTTCCATTTCTCAGTAGACTGCTGTCTGGTCACTGTGAGCTCCTCCTCAACAGCTGAAAAGAAGTATTCATCTTGCATCTCCTTTAGCTTTTATATCTCCATCTGGTATTTCTATTTATTTCAAGTTACTGTGGGTCTCACTAACTGTCCAGGATAGGATCAACGTCCGTCTCACTGTTAAAACTGCTAACAGAGACCAGGAGTAAGGGATCCCTGATGTGAAAGCCATGGCCACCCACCATAAGCAGGGGTAGAAACTAAGATGCCTGTTACTGTGAGACTGGGTCCAATTTACTTGATGCTGCTTTGATGCTTCAGTTGCTGTCAGATAGCGTATGACTACCATGTAAACATATTTTCAGACAGTGTTGTTGTAGGCACCTTACTTGTATATTTCTAAATTCTTTCTTTGGTTTATCCCAAAGTTATAGTGCATTGTGTACAAATCTGCCTTATAGATACTCATATATTTTATTTTCAATGTAGTACACATCTGTTACATGTAGATTAGCTTCCTGCTTTCATCCCTTTCAAATTATTCTGCCCTGAACTGTATTCAGTCAAAGCTGAATATTGCTATTTCCCCATCCTCTGTGATCTGGCAATTGCATTCAACACAATTAACTCTCTTGTTCGTCGTGCAACCCTGCCCTCATTTACATAGCTTGGTCATTTCTTCCTTCCTCTCCACTAACTGGGTCAGTGAGAGGGTCTTCCTGATTCCTCCTCTAGTTTCCATGAAAGTACCAGCAAGTCCTCACCATAGCCCCACTCCTTTTCCAGATTCATGATACCAGCCTCTACAACAGGCCCTATATTTCAAAGGGCTTTCTTCCAACATGCTCTTGTTTAACATCTCTCTCTGTAATTAATTAGACAAATTTAAGTTGCTGGAAGACCTACCTTAATCTTCTTTTCTTCTGATGTGGCTCCAGAAGATGTAAGAAAATGTTAATATACGCAAGCTACAACCCAGTATGCTGATCAATACTGTATCAGTTTTGACTTGTATTCTCTCACACATCCCTCTCTTGTCTGACATGTGAAGGACTCTGTATATCACAGCTGGGGCTCTGTCCCCCATTGTCTTAATTATGGACTCAATGTGCTGCAGATATATAAATCATGGAAATTTAATCACGCTTATTGCATCCTTCATCTGGCAGCACAGACTGAAATGAAAGCTGTTGTGAAATAAAGGCTATTACAAATGAGAGGGAGTAGCAATATTACTTTATTCTTTTGAGCATCTTTGCAAGATATGCCGTCTCTAGGGACCCTCTTCCCCAACACACACATGGGTGCAAACCCCAACTCAGGCTAAGTAATTTATTTAAAAGTTACTGTCGACATATAAGGCACAAGACACAAGCTAACAAGCTACCAGTGTTTTTTTTTTTCCTATGGAAGATGAGAAGAGAGGAAAGAGATGGCCATGGGAATTCTCAAAGCATCTTCCAGAGGTAAAAAAAAGCAGGGTGAGCATATGGGGCAGGTGAGCACAGGATGACGCACAGAACAAGCAGGCTGGGTTTCTGTCCTGCCCCACTCCCCATGCTCCTTCCTTTCCACGCTGCTGTGATCCCTGGCTCCTTACCAGTCCCTCCATGGTGCTTCTTTCCACACCCTTTGCCCACCCACTCCTTGCTGGTGCCACAAAGAGAGGCTGAGTGAGTTTCTCTGCATTCAAACCCACCTCAATAAAAGACCAACCAGGAAAGAGCAAAATGCTACCTCCACAGCCAGATCTACCAGCCAGAGCACAATAAATGCTACCACTGGAGTAAGTGTTTAAGCAGACATGTGGGACAACTTGTCAGGTCATTTCCATTTGCTTAATCAGATCCCGTAATAGGCGTTAAATTGTAACATCTCCTTACAGTGCTGAGAGCTGACTTATCCACAGGCTATTTCCTAGTAGAAATTGAGGCTGATAAAGTGAATCCACCCAGTGTGTGGTACAGCTAAAGGAAAACCAAACACATATCCAAACTGGGAAAAGAAAAATCTCTTCTCAAGAGAAGAATTTGGGTGAACTGCAATACACACATATTTGTTATTTAAGGGGCAGGGCATGCCGAAGTTTTTCATCACTGTGTATTGCCAGAGACTCCATGATTAGCACCTATTGAAATCAATTAGTTTAATCGCAGTAATATCCTCCAGGTCTGGATGGTTTTAGAAGATGAGCCCCAAAACCTTGTCTCTTACTGGGAAAATTACCCATTACTGACATTGGCTACACCCTAACAGATGCAGATGAATAAGTAAACACATTAAACTGCTGAGGTAGACTAGGACAAACAGCACTCGGCGCTGCTTAGTAACCACTCCATGTTACTCATCTGCCAATGTGTTGACTGCTGTTTAACTTGTTATGTCCTGATTGACACTTGGAGCTAAGCAGTGTTCAGCCTTTGTTCCTTTGGTGAGCAAGGTATGAAGCCTGAGTAACTGTGGTTTTCAAAATAGCATTTAAAAACAAAGATGAAAGAGTTATTATAATATAGCAGAGTATAAAATCAATGCTGGATTTTATTTTTTTTACTTCTAAATGCTCTTATGACCATTGCTGAATGAGATGGAATATAACACAGAGTCTAGCCAGTATTAATAAGTAAGGATGAAAGCAGATATTGTGCAAAAATTTGGGGGATAAAAAAAGCAGAATTAAGTACTAAATCAGACCAGCAGAACTGTCAAATGTGTTAGACTATATTCACAGGCACTCATGTGTGACATGCAGGCACAAAACATAAACATTTGTTTAGTTTGAGTAATTTTGCTTTTTAGAGTAAAAGGCTTTTTTTTTTTTTTTTTTTTTTTAACAGGGCTTTTATCTACAGTCTGGAATTTTAAAAGTCTTATATCCTGCAAGGACTGTTTGAAGCGGTTCCAGAAGAACTGCTTTTCATTAGCAAGTGCTGACTCAACGATCTGTAGAGATGTATTGAGTTCATCAAAAAAATTATGGAAAATTATTTGGTTTTACTTCTAAAAGGTTACATAATTTCATTTGGACCTCATCACTTAAATCACTATATACTATGTTTCAGATGTGTTATCACTTGAAAATCAGAATAATAAAGGCAAAACAAACTGGTTTGATTTCAGTGAAATCTTTGATAAAGAGTTCTTTTGACGGCTTCAAGTAAAGCCATTCCCAAGTGTCATTTCTCAGCAAATTCTGAAATTTCAAAGTTTTGTTTAAATTTGACAAAATGCAATACTTCAATGAAAGCATTTCTTAAGGAACATAAATGTTGAACTTAGGCAAATGCTTATATAATTGTGCCCAGCAGCCCAGGTTTTCTTTTTCAAATGAGCAAGTTCTTGTTTAGTTATACGTGATATAAGCTTGGACATCTGGGATGTAAGTTTGGACATAAAGTCCAGAGGGCTGCCAGGGCAAGGCAGCTTCTCAAGCCGGTCTAATATAAACCAGAATCACAGTTATTACTTTTCTGCAAAATAAGTGAGTCTACACTTACACTCTTTACCACTCTGATCAGTTGGGTAAAAGGGGTTCAAAAGACACTAAAAAGGGACTCTGGTTACACTTACAGTGATAAATAGCAGGCTCGGGCACATTAACCGGCTTTGAGGTTCTGCAGTATGGCTATGTTCTACGCTCTTGGCATTTCTCATCCACCTAAAAAGGATGGTGTGAAAAACAGGCATCTATTTGAATCAGCCTTATCAGATGGCAAGTAAAAGGTAGCATTTGTTTATATTTCATAGCAAGTCACTGTGATGTAGAAATTACTCTTTATGCATTCTTTCAAAGCACTTGATTATCAAGTTATGAGCAGCGTGTTAAAATCATGTCTATTCACCACAGGCTACAAGAGAGTTTGAAGCCAGCAGTTGTCTATTTCAGAGAGGTTTATTCAGATAATTTTCTTAGACCTCAGTCCATTTTCTGTTCGCCCAGCCTTCAGTAGTAGCCCTGAGAAACACAGATTCTTCTTTTCATCCTGTATTCATCCTCAGTTTTTCAGATTTACTTCATATCAAGCATCAATATCTGAATGCATAAGCTTGTCCCATAGTCACAAACACTTCAAACTCAAGAAGTACCATCTGCTCTCAGTAAAACTATCTAAACAGCTCAGCTCCTACACTGACAAACTCTTCCAGTGTTGCTACACATCACAGGAACCAATGGTCATACTCATACCAAAGGCCCACCTGGCCCAGAAGCCTGTCTCCAACAGTAACCAGCAGATGCCTAGGGATGGGTATGAAAAAATATACAGTGATGGCTTTCCCAGAAGATGTGTTCAGGGTCTCCTGTGCCAGCACTGGTTGTCTTTGTATTTAGTTTTTTCACAATGGGATCTTCTTCCATGGATTTTTTTTGTGTAGTTTAGCCTGTGCTAACTCACAGCATTCATAACATGTACCAACAAGTTCCACACCTAAATACACACTGCATAAGGAAAAACATAAGGCAGTTTTACACTGTTTACACACTGGGCTCATAGACACTTAGATCTCATTGGAAAGTGGTAAGGAACTAGAAATCTCTATATTCTTTTTCTTCAAAACTGAAAGAGACTTATAAGTCACTCTTTGTGTGAAGGCATTTCCATACTTTTCCTGTTTCCTTTCTCTAAACTTTATTTTTTTAAGAAGAGGGAACATGAACTCTGTAGAGATATATGTAGTATCGTTTGTTCTCTATTTCTTTTCTAATAATTCCTAACATTCAATTTACATTTTTATTACTACTGAGCATTAAATTGTGGTTTCATAAGAACTATTCATTATAATTCCAAGATCTCGTGCCTAAGTGGTAACATTCAGTTCAGAGCCCATCACTCTATATGGAGAGTTAAGATGGCTTTTTTCAAGGGTATCACATTTATCTACATTGAACTGGTTGATACGAAAATTTGCAACACAGTCAAAACTTCAAATTCAGCAATAAAATAAATATGTTCAAAAATATAAAACTTGGCTTTTATTAAGAAATACTCATTTGAATCTATTTCACAGAAGAATTTTCCAACAATGACATCAGGACAGTGTAGCTGAAAGAGACTTCTATGCTTCTTTTGGTACCACTTTCTTTTGAGCACTATCACAACCTCTTTTAATATTCTAATGAGTTATCATGCCATCTTAGAGCCACTATTCCTCGAGACATGGGAATAGAAGAAAAACTCGCCTTTCATTAACAAAATCAAGTACATTTTAAACTATAGTGGGTATAAATTTAAAGCATAAAAACATGATACAATTGCCTGGCCAAGAACAATACTACACAGACAAAAAGAACTCAACTTTTTTCATTTTTACATAAATTTTAGACCTATTTCATGTTTTGTGAAGCAGTTATTAACTGGATAGCAGAATTATGACAGTGAACAAGGGAGACATGTATATATACAGTAAATCGAATTTATTTACAATGGCAATATGTGTTATATTACTGAACTAGCCCACAGTTAATCCAGTTGATTTGGGTTTGTTTTGTCTTTTTTTTAAATCTGGAAATGCTGTCAAATTAATTATATCATCAAGATTATACTACTTTTTGAGGACAAAAAGATTTAATACATTCAGAAAAACACCAAACAGACCACAACAATTTAATAGCAAGGAATGTGGTGATGAAGACTAATGTTGGAGACTTCTACTTAAGATCTGATGGTGATATTATCTCATTACCCAAAAGAGTGTTCTACCCCACGGGCTCTCAAGTAGTCTAGGAAGGATTGCTCACAATCTCTCTTCATGGAGCTGTTCCACAATCAGATACTGAGATCCTGATCAGAAGCATTCTGAGTCAGAAAAAGAAAGCATGAAAAATATAAGGATTAAGGGAAAAAAATCCCTTTCTATGTTTCTATATTATGGCATATATCTAGAGATAAGGCTAATAATTTGTGACTTCTTTGTGGTCTTTTCAGTTTTTTATTTTTAATACACTCAAAGGTGTGAGCAAATGTATATTTATCAGGAATACTGTTAGAAATTAATTACTATCCAAAATACATATTAGTTTTAACAATTTTTAGGACAAATTCTAGTCACATCCAAGTGTGCACAACTAGCTAAAAAAGAAAGCCAAAAAGAATTGTTTGTTGTTTTAGAAACTCAATTTTCTAAGCTAAGTTCTTTGGAAGTACAATTTTATTAAAAAAACATTCAAAACAATTAATACTTTAAAGCCATCTTAAGAATAAACAGTTTGTCTTCTACATCTTCATAGGCAATAAGCATTATAAGATAATATATATGCATACACCCAGTGTTCACAAAATCTGTTATTCCCACATTTTTCCTGACATAAGATCTATTTTAAATAATGACAAAGTAAAGATTTTTTATGTTATGAGGCATATAATAAATGTAAGCCATCTTATTTCCATCCAACACTTACATATTACATCATCATCACTGGATAGAATCTTATCCAGTACAAACAAAAGAATTCGTGTTTCAAGTCCTCTATTTCTAGCAAAAGGCAGATTACCTTTTACTGTGCTGTACTTTTCATTTTATAAAAGCAACCCTTCCTTAATCTTGTTTTCAATTTAATTATGAATGTGAATTGTCACATTTCTAGTACATGTTATGATCCCTGCTCTGATTGCTTTGCGATTTTCACTGTTAATAGTGCATCACTGGAGAGAGGTTGGCATGAAGACCAGTAAAGTCCAGCAAAGCATGCATTCACTCCTTGCTTTGGGACACGGTGATGGATAATAACTGAGCTTGATAACCAGATAATAAGGACAAACACTTCCTATCTTTTTCATGCAGTAAGATCTGCCTGCTGGACACCTGTCTGTCACCTGAAAGAAGAGATACGTGGCTTACTGCATAGGGGTAAGGAATAAGGAAAACAATCCTGTCTATATTGTCAGGCTAAAATTTTATTTTGGTGAGACTCTTTGCAGTGTCTCACATAACTGCCTCACCCCAAGAGTCCTATACACTTCTGTTCAAACATTAACGTGTGGAGATACATTCAGTGACTTCTGCAAATACCTTGTTTGCCAGAAGTCTCTTTAGCAAGTCAATCCAAAACTTGCTGTTGTAATATTTCCATTAACTGTTTTGTTGCTATGAGTTTACTTAGATTGGTTAAGTGGGCAAATGTGAGAAACTTCTCGGTTTTCTAACTTTTTTGTTCTTAGGCAGCTTCTGATCTGCCTAACTGACTACTGCTTTTGTGGTGGGCTCACAAAGCTCTGGCACCACTCAGGCACATATGATGCACATTATTTATACAACTCCTCTCTGATCAATTGGTGCCTCCTGTTCTCCTGTGTCACTTCAGCTATCCTCCAAACTACAATGCCATCACTAACTAGAGTATATTTAAACTCATATGAGTTCTCAGCTATTTCCTCTTAGGATGAGAGATTTTTTTCAGGTCAGTTGAGGATGTTTTGAGATTTCTAGTGTTGGGTGGATGATTGTTGAAACTGAAATGGCCCCATGGAGTTTAGGTTTTGGACTTTCTGACCCTTCCAAACACAATACGCAACCAAAACTGAGAAACAGGAGAAGTCTGGATGTGTAAGACCTCAAATATTCATTTTCACTTTGGATTTTGACAGAAGCTTCAGTCATTTTGGCTGAACCAGCGTGCATATATAGTATAGATCATCAACAGGTACAAGAAATATTTTTATGTATATTTTTAAGTCCCAACCTTATACTGAAAGTGCAAAAGTATCGCTAGCAAGAAAGCTGGAATGATAATGCCTCAGACAGAGACATAACACCTTGCAGCTCTGCAGATGTAAAAAGGATTCTGCTATAATATCATCAATATGTGGCAATAAATATGATTAACACTGTTAGCTGGTGAGAAGGGAGGGAAAGGTCACCACCATTGCCTATTCCGACCATTTCCAGAATCCTAAAAACTTTCACAGTGGTGCAAGTCAAGTGGCAGAAAGAAAAGGCTCTGTTGAAAGTGAATAATCAGGTTCTACAAAATAAAGATATGTTTGTCTTCAGATTTTAAGGAGGATTTTCACAGAGTCACACACCTCCAAGATCTATGTGATACCAATGCTAGGGTGTTCAAAAAGCAAGCTAGAACACCCTTCCCTTCTTTAAGAAGTTCCTGACCTTATTTGTGGAAGTAAACCTTGTGTTTCTGCGGAGTGAAAGTTTACTGTATTGCCTGTCAGCTTGAAATGACCTGCCATAAGGTTGTTGGAGTTTTTCACAAATAAATTCCTCATATGGCTGTGGGAATGTTTTACACAGGATAAGAAACAACTGGTAAAGTATTTTGGCAGATTCTAGATTTGTGAGTGTGTCTTAAATTCTGCATACTATACAGAATAGGCAGAAAAGTAAAGTTCTTTTTCCTATTATATATCCAAGTGTAGAATTAACGAATGAAAAAAACTACCTTTGCCTTTGGATGAAATATTAATCACTTACTGTGAGACAGTGTTACAGAGCTGAAAGGCACAGAAATATTAAATGTGTTAGGCAATAATTGCAAGCTAGAAATTATGTAGAATATGCATCCAGACACGATTTTCCATTTTAAAACTTACCTTGGTGCCAATTACACCTAACTAATACAAGCACAAAAGGTCTTTAAATCCACACATGATAAATGGAGCGCTTAGGTTTCACCTTTTGGATTTATACACAACCCAAGTGCAACTTTCTGGTGCTCTCAGCACCTGTGCCATAAAAATACAGCTCTTAGAACAAGTTGCCCACAATTCATTGTTTCCATGTTCCACGGCAAAGTTTACACTAAAAAGCAAACCCATCCCAGTTTCAAACGGAGTACACGTCATGGCTCATCTCCTAGGATGCATTATAACAGAAAATGATCTAACTTTGCCCTGGCAATCAACTAACTCAAATTATTTCAGGTTTGGTGAAGGAAATTAAAGCTTCAAAACTGCGATGCTTTTACATATCAAATTAAAAGACTTGTGGTTGAACATACTTTATATAGAGAGGGAAAAACAGCTTCTGTAGCCAGCAGCAAGGTCAAAAGCAATCCTGCCACAAGCACCACGATGCCCTGAGCTTGCCCTCGTTGTTCAACTGCATTAGTTGTGACCAGGGCATGGAGGGAAGGAAGGCTGCCTCTGCACAATGAAATTTTTGCAGCCTCTGTTTCCTTCCCTGATTTTGATCCCATTTGCAGTTCAATTACAGAAAAGCCTAGTTTCAATCTCACAGCACTCTCTAAGTATCAACCAAAAGGAAAAAAATTGCCCAAAACTAATTCTGAAAATATTTCAGCAAGAAAATAAAGACCGCATAGAAGCGGTTTGTGACATTAATGTCACAAGCATGTATTTTTAAAGCCTCCGTTTAGAGTTTACAACTTTGGTCTTATTAAAACAAAATGCACTCTTCCTTTTTTCCAGTCAATGCAATTTCTAGATGAGATGAAGCATGAGCAAATAAAAAGTCTACAGTGAAGCAATTTGCCAGTTCAGTCTGCGCTCCAGGATGACTCCTGCATTCCTCAGAGCTAGGAAGCTCTCACACAGCAACATCCATGGACAAGGCTCTCTCCTGACTCTGGTGGCACTCAAGAATCCTTGAGAGGCCAAAAGACAATGACTGACTGTGGTTATTAATGTCAGCACTATCCTTGACCCCAGTTACCGGACATACCCTGGGCAAAAGACCCTGAATCTGCTCAGCAGGTCCATTTCAAAAGGGACACAGCAGATCACTTCCTCTACATGAGCAGCTATCGTAAGCAAACCCTCTGGTTTCTGGAATTCTAGCCCAGCTCCCTACAGAATGATGAATCTTCAAGTCTCACTCTGTAAGGCATTTCATGGCCAGGGACCAACACATATAAATTTTCAGAAAAAGCACCGTGGTCAACAGTTACACAATGAAGGGTATACAGTAAAATTAAAACTCACTGTGAGGAGAAGAGTTTTAGGGCTTTCCTGAGAACCAGTCCTGATGATCTAAAAAAAATTAGGAAAGCGCTTGACCTCCTTTTATCTCCAATGCAAAGCATATTCATTTACATACACATTTGCATATCACACTATATGTCATTATTTGAAACAAACCTGCAAAACAATCCCACATTATTCTAATATGCACATTTCATTCTCTGTCAAGTGGATAATTAAAAAATAAAAGACGGATGAGAAGTCATGCTTTGCTTATTACCTTCACGATAAGGTTTTCAGATACTGTGGTACTAAACCCATTTTGAATAGCAAGCATTGACCAGATCCTATTATTCTGCAATTTCTGTGGGAGATTTCTTATCACCTTGGAAATTATATGTTTGGTTCTAGGAAGAAAAACTCACTTTACTCAGCAGTCTAAGTAATTCAGATATATGGCATGCAGCATCTGAAAAAAAGTCTAGTATCCACACACCCCAAAGTAGATTCTATTACTGTTAAATATCCATGTTGCAAAAGATTAGATTTACGGTTTTGTTCACATTGCATTAGTCATTTATAACATTTGGGCACTGAGCAACATAAACTTCTTTTATGGTTCTATCATCCCGTCTCAAAAGGATTGCAGGCTTCTAGATACACAAATTCAACACAAGGATTTCTGGGATATAGGCACTGCACATACAAAGGTATTATTTGTGATGGATAACATTCTTTTCAGGTCTTTTCATGATCCATTAATTTATGAATTACACAGCAGAGTAGGTATTGTGAAGGGCTTATATCAGTTATATGTTGATCTTTTTCTCTTGAAGCAGCTTTTATCCAAAAACTAAGTAGGACTAAAAATAATGTGTTCTCTTAGATTGACTCTGACAGGTCTGATCATAGAATTTAACTGTTTTATTCTTTACTTATCAAAAGGTGGGCAGTTGGGCCTATCCCTATCTATAAATAGGAATATACACCAAAAAAAATTCAAAATAGAAAAGAATAATTCTAAGGCTTGCTTCATTCAGAGCATGCAAATGCCATGGAATAAAAGTTATAATAATTAATGAAGCATGCAAATAAATGCTGCACAAAGATTAAGATAAAAAAACAACTCAGAAAAACTATTTGACAATGTACTGGGAAACTGATTTCATGGGACCCAGATTCCCAGCAAAGCATCCTATCTCCACCTTGCCATATCCAATCCAGTTCAGGTGAACCAGAAGTAAGTTACTATAGACAGGTTATTTACAGGTCAATGAGAAATTAGTCTCAAGGTCCATCTTACTTGAAAAGAACATTTGTGCTTTTCCTCATGGCTTGAAAAAGAGACCAAACAGTGATGAGCATAATTTTGGAAGTATATTTACCCTCTAAATGCTGTTCCCCCCAAGGACTGGAGTACAGGGAAATTTCGTAAGCCATCATAAATCAGTTTTATAGATAATACCTCAGTGCTTAGAGCTGTTATTTATTTCTCTTTTCTCTCTCACACTTTTTCTTATACCAATAAAAAAAAAAACTCCAAACTGAGAGGGAGAACCTGTTATTAAGCTATGGTAGTGATAAAATTTTGACACTAGGAGTTTTCGATTCAAGCAGCAACTGAATATTCCTGCTAAACAGAATCAGGCTGGGTGCTTGCAGTACGGTATTTCAAGCAATCTAGATTAGCTGCAATTAAGAGATCTGTTTATTAGTGATAGGGTGTGGCAATATGTGAGAAACTCAGAGTATCCTGAGAGGGAGTTTCTTAACTTCCTTTTCATTACATTCAATGGTTTCTGTTTCACAATGAAAAAGTGTGAAAAAATGCTGACGATATTAACATTCAGATTTCTCTTGCAAATAATTGTGGTCCTCAGTGTCAGCTGAGCTGAACCTAACATAAACCTTAATATGAACACAATCTTTTTTAATTCTGAAAGAGCATAATCCTCTTTTTCTTCCATAAGTTATCCTAGAGGCATTATCTGATGATGTGTAGTCAGATCTTAGTTTCTTGAAGTTCCCATAACATTTTCAGGCATTACAATAGATGGTAATTTTCTTGCCATAAGCATAATTGTTGTCAAGAGATGAGATATCCACTGAACCATTATTTTAGGTATAGTATTTTTTTTATCTCTTTTAATAAAAAAGCAAGTTTTTGTTCAGAATCAAACCCAAACATAGCTGTTTGTTCCATAGAGTTGGGGTTTGGCTCTCCAAAGTGGTTTCTTTACATGCCAATAAATCTGTGACAGGTTGAAAAAATAAAAAAAGAATATCTTTATGAAGGTAAAATTGTCTGAAGTCCAAAAAATTAGGTAATTTTCTTGAAACAAGCATAAACATGAAATTCTATCTCTAAATGGGAATAAGCTGCCTAAGCAGAATGGAAATATTTCAAATGGAAACCATGGATTCTCAGCTACCTCTGTAAATACACAGTTATCAGTAAACAAATGCAGTCACTAAAGATCTTATTTTATCAGCATATAAGAGACACTCATTTATTAGTTACACATTGTCAGTCTCAATTTAAAGCTGATATAATTACATTATTTCAAAATTCTTATTTGGAGATCAGTCACAAGATCAACTTACTACTGCTTATCTATGCCTTAGTCTTCAGTTGAGCATAGTCATAGGCTGTGTGTGCATTCGAACACACACAAAAAATAAAATCTCTAACACCTCTGTGAAATGGAGTTGTTTGATCTAATGATTTCTGCCTTGTGTTGGCAATGGGCTACTGGCTTGCATACAAATTTCTCTTCACTGACATGTGGTAATCCACTAAGCCACTATAACTCAATTTCATATCTGACTACATAGACAGAATTGAACTGATAGAGTTTGAGCAAAGTTTCATGTTGTTAAGATGACTACAATCTCTTTAAGTTAATAGATACTTTTGCAAAATGGAGAACAGATTGAGTGTTTCTCTGCTTTAAGGCTTTATATACACATAAATGTTAAAGTGCCCATTTTAACAATACTGAGATGGTTAAAACGGTACATCTGGTATTGTGTATCACAGTAAGGCTGATACGAGCATAGCCATTCTGGCATAGTTACTTCTACACAGATGAAGAACTACTTCATTATTAGGGATCTTCAGCCCTGTGTAATTATATCCAACTTTACAAACTAGAGCAGTTATCAAATAGTGGGAGACCAGGACAAAAAAAGGCCCTATCTGTTTATTATGAAAGGCCATTTTAGATCAATCAGTGGTAAGTAGCACGTAATCTAGCTTTGTCGGTCATAGCCTGACATATCGCCTCTTTATGTGTAAGGAAGATGTACATGAAAAGCTGTTTCTCTTGCAGACAGCAGGCAGAATCATGCTGTTACAAATGCAGGAAAAACATGCATAAGATAGCAGAGAAAAGCCAGCTAACAGGCTTTGTCTGAACTCCAAAATGCACAGATGAGTCATCTCCACAGAGCGCCCCATGATGACATAAGTTTACTCTACAAGAAAATGCTGACCTAGCGTGGGAAACAAGAATTGCCTCATTCTTGGTTACTGAAATTCTAGTTGTTTCAAGAATTGTATATTGACAGCTTAAATTTTTGCCTGCATTGAAAGAGCCAGCATGTTTTTGCTGTTCTCAAATGAAGTCCAAACAGTTATTTTGAATAAAGACCTGAAATAGCCAACAATTTGCTGAAAATATGGGAAAAGCACATTCACGCTGCTGCTCTTTTCTTCCAGAATAACATCTAGTCTTTGCGTTCTTTGAAGGCATGTATCTGTTTGAGGACTGAAGACCTGCATGCTGCTGGCATAACATGTAAGATTTTTAAAGCAGTAGTGTATCACCTCTCAATGGCTCTAGTGCCACTGCTAATTGCTTTTGAAATAATCCAATGCAACAGACATTGAGGCCATCAATGTTTTTCCAATTACTACAGTGTAGAGGTCATTTGGATAATAACCACTGCCCTAGAACAGCAATGACAGATTTCTGTGCCATCACACTTTGACCATCGTACGCACTGTACATTGTTTGGTGCTCTGGACTGCAGGAGGATTAGGATTACCAGCCCTCTGTTCACACAGCAACCATTGGCAAGCAGTGTGGTTGAAGGACTTAGCCTTTTCCAGCTGCTAAGCCTTCCTCTTCTCTTCAAGGAGCAGAGACAAAGTTCAGAGGGAGGTAATAACAGAAAATTCAGTAGGTGCTTTGGGGAAAAATGAAGAACAAGCTGGGGTTTCAGAGCCAAGCAAAGAGAAAGGGTTAGGATGGTCACCACCAGCCATCGACTTCACACATGTCAATGCTAAACTGCATCCAATGTTTCTCTAAAAAAAATGCATTTTTCATTCCCCTCCTAGGGCATCTATTAGTTCATGATATCTTATATAAGTAAGGGAAGCCAAGGAGAAATTACTTAGTAGTACCTACAGATCTGAAGAATTTCTGGCAGCAGAACACTGAACAGGCAGCAGAAACAGCACTAGAGTCATGATAAGCAAAGTTCAATCCAGATTAACTGTATTCTCTTAAGGAGAGGTGTGAAGTTTAGATGGGTGGTTGAAGAAGTGGGAGCACCTCTTTGAATATCATGAGGAATTCTGCTGAAGTTCTTCACATCTCCAAAGAGGGCAGGAAGGAATTGCTCAAGAGCAACTAAGACCCATAACAGACTAAAACATAGTTTCATTCAACTCACACTCTGGAACTGTCCTTCAACAGGATTTTATACTTTAAGTTTCAAATAGGATGCAACATGGGAGCTGGACATATCAGCCATTTAAAACTTAACCTTTTTAACTTCTGTCAGTGGTGGAAAAATGGAAGGCTGAGGGGAGCAGGCTGTTCTTCTTAACTGGGTGGATCATCTAAGGGGATAATTTAGTTTCTGTGATATTTAAATCATAGCCTATTTATTTTAAATTCCAGTAAAGGGCTAATTAATGTTAATTACAGTAGCAGGGATGGTGATGTGGCTATTCACACACAAAGAACTTGGCAGAGACCAAATTCCGCTTACACATAGGTCAGCAAAAAGAAAAGAGCGCACTGCACTTTGTCACATCTCATTTGGATTGCCTTCAAAATGCTGAGCTAGAGGCAAAAGATACCACGGTTCATTTCCAATTCCCTGTCTAATCCTCTCACCTTTAATTTATTTTAAAAGTTTAATCAGAAGTTCATAAAGCTCAGATATCAATTTTTTAATAAAAAAAAATTAAGCACCTGCAGGTAAGCCTTTTAGGAACTCATGGCTGCCAAAGTGTCATTATGAATAGAGACCTTCCCAGCTCACCTTTCTGCAAAAGCTACTGTGATAAAATGTAACTTTCTTTCCCTCACTGTTGCTTCAGGGATGTGTCATTTAGGGAAAATAAATAGAAGACTTCCATCGCAAAGAAACCACGCTCCATTTGGGGTCAGTGAAAAGCTGCACCTCGATGCGGAGTTTCTGCCAGCACAGTAATAACTTTTCTGCAGAAATTGCCACTAACTTAAATAATAGTAAAAGTACTTGAGATATTTGTAGTAGGCAAATAATGTTATATTTGCAAATACAGAAACCTTGCTAAACTTGGGGGATTTATTATTAGTTGATGAAAATGATGATATTAATGGTTCTTTAAAGATGTCAGCCAGCTTTGGAATTCTGATTGTTGTAGTGCTCTTCTATTTCCAGAAGTCAAAGTGTTTTGACAAGATCTCTCCCTGAAGGCTCTTAAAGAAACTAAGTTATCAGAAGAATGAAAATTCTTTAGTAGATTAATGATGTGTTGGAGCGTAGTAATAAATTGTTTTCGCCATGGGAGAGAAGCGATCAGATATCTGTACTAGAATTCATAAATGATCTGGAAAAGGGAATTAATAATGAGATGGCAAAGTTTGCTGATGATACAAATTACTCAAAGCAGTCAATACCCAGAAAGGTGTCATTATATTGAACACTGACTGACTCAGCAACAAAAAATGTAGATATTATTTAATACCAATAGATGCAAAGTAATATACATGGGGGGGGGGAAGCTCAACTTCACACACAGGGACAAATAATAAATAAGTAAATAAATAAATTTAGAATCACTTCAGTGAGATTCTTGGACTCCTTGCTGAGAACTGTCTGAAAACATCTGCCCACTGCTCACTGGCAGACAGAAAATGCAATCTGAATGCTACAAATCACTATGTAAGGATGAAAAGTCAAAAGGCAAAATATTACACCACCGTATAAAACCAAACTATGTCCATATGTTGCCTGAAACAGATGAGATAAGAAATAACATAAAAAAGGTGCAGTTTCCAGAGGTGAAGGGAGAGTGCAGCTTTATTAGCGAAGTCTGGGATCCAAAAGAGGAAAGTCATAACAATCTCTTCATTTTTATAACTTTCAGAGTGCCCACCCATCTTACTACTTTGTCCCTTAAGCATCCAACAGGATGGCCCCTTGTTACCTAACCCCACCTATACCCACCCTCTTGTAGGCCTGGAAGCCTAACTTTGTGTTTTGACTTACTACCCCACTTATCTACAGAAAGAATGCAAACACACTGGAACACAGGCTTTTCTGGCCCTTAATATCCAAGTTATCCAGCTACCTAGCTAAAGTGAATTCCCTAAAAATATTAAGCATACCCCTTAAGGCATCACATACCCCAAATACTTCACCTAAGTCTGAATGATCCATGTTTATTAGGACTGTTGTATGCTGGACAATATTGATGGATAGCAGTAAACTATTGTAACTGTATAAAAAAGTACCTTTCAACTTGGAAAAGAGAGGACAAAGAGGAAATAATTGTATATAAAAGTGAAACTAACATAGATGGTAAGTAAGGAACAATTGTTCGCTATTCCTCCTATCATAAGATTTAACAAGCACCATATACCACAGTTTTAATCAAACAGAAATTCACAGCCACATTGTATAGTTTATTGTTACAAGAGGGTTGTGGCTAACAAAAATATAAATAGGTATAACAAATAATTAGAACAATCTATGGAGAAAAGATTCAGCAAGCGATAATAAAAATATAATGCACTTAAATCTATAGTTTAAGTCATGTGTACTTCGTGCACAGCTGGAAATTGGGAAAGTTTCTTTTTGTGCTTGTATTATTCTCATCCCTAAGAAACAGTAAAGAGACTATACCCCCTTCTAATTTAGTGTGGCCATTCTTGTCCTATTATTTAGACCCAAAAGCCACAAGTTTCATGATCTAATTATATCTGCCTTCAAGAAACAACTTAAATTTGGCTTCTATTTCCAGCACCAGGCAGAAAAGACATTAATTCTCTTTTGCAATAAATAGGGGCTGAGCATTGCTGGCACAATTATTAACTCCTTCCTCCAGCAAGCCTATTCTATACTGCTGCAGCAATCCCTTCTGACTGCAGAACAAACTCTCCTCCCTTCTTACTTTGCTTCATTTGACTGTGTATCCAATTGATCTCTCATCTTGTTCATCATTATACATTTATTGTATTGTACTTCACTGACTCTTGAATGCAGAGGAAACTTCTGTGATCTCTTAAGGTACCTGAAAGAATATTACATGTAACCTTTAGTCACATTGCATTGTATTTAAAAGCAACATATCCAATTTTTTTTACATGCTGCAGTACAATTTTATTTTCTGCACTTTCATTCAGTTTTGTCTCCCTGAACATTTCAGAGCGTGAAAAAGTACAAATAATTTCCAGGATGTCATAAACATATATATATATATATTCATTTTCACATCATATTCAACAAACTATTTATATCAACAATTTTATTGATCAGATACTTACATTCGTTTTTACAGTTGGAAAAATGAAGTTTTAGTCATAAAATCAGTAGCTGGGCTGGTACATGAAGCTGCACTTAAAAATGGAAGAGCTGAGTGAGCTGCAACGTGCTCAAGCTCTAAGGCAGGCTGTGTGTTAGCACTAACAAGAAGGCAAGGTGAGCAAAACCAGCCCTGTCTACTTCTCTCCACTAAGCAGGATTATGCACAAATTAAATTGGAGAAAAAATCAAGAGCTTCAGATAATGACTGAGCTTTTTAATAGAGTTTATATGCTTCACCTCCACAGCATTTTAATGAAATTTGAATGCTTAATTCTTCTGAGTTCTTTTAAAAACCCCAGTCCACATCAGCAGATGCATAAACTATGACTGAATGCTTTCTTTTAACGTTTCTTAGTAAGAGGGCAGATGAACTAAATTCTGTAAAAATTATAAACTGCATTTACAACAACCAAGTAAAGCACAAGAAGGATGGGATTAACCCAAAATACAAGGGATGATTTGTTAAAGCTGTAGTTCCACACTGGCCTTCAGAATGTAAATGGCAAGTGAATAAGCACCAGAAGGCTGGTCTCAGAATAAATCAAAAATCCATTTCCAGAAACTTTAGAGCCTTTAAAACACTGACCTTACAGCAATAGAAACAGTGGTAGAAGAAATGCATATTTAACTCCATCTTTTTGCATCAGTGAATCCAAAACTGCTCTGCAAAGCATGCATAGATATTTTTGTCACAGGGCAGAAGCTCTGTGAGCAATAACGGCCAAGAGGAAGGGTTGGCAGAGTAGCAGTCCTCCAGAGATGCCCCAGGAACACAGGCACTCCGAAGAACACCACCATAAATTCAGGCTGACCTAGTTCAATTTACTCACTCTGAATAAACAACCTAAAAGGACAGAGGTTCTCTGACACCTAAGGAAGAAAATGCTCCTTCTAAGTTCTATGTATTCTGTAGAGTTTGGGTAAATGAGGGTGATTTTTAGGATTGGAGGCTGTTACAACAAGGCCAGATGCAGAAACTAAACAGGAATGCCATGCAGTGCACAAATCTGATGTGTTTTATATATTTTTTCAGTACATCTATCTTTTGAGAAATTGATTCTGATGGTTTGAATCAACACTCTGTTAGCACACTTTGCTTCTTCATTTTGATAATTAGTGGAAAGCTTCTCAAATGTTGGCTGAAAATTTTCCTAGGCAGATTTTTTTTTTAGCTTGGCTTCGTGAGAAAATGAAGCTTGCGTGCATCACACTGTCTCTCTGTCATGTTTGTTCAGCTTCAACTGAACTGAACAGCATAGTCATTTTTAAAGTAGAAAAATCTTACAGCAGACCTGTGCAACATTCAGCACATCATGGAAGGCAGCTCCCAAAGTCATTAATTTTGTTGCCAGCAGAGGAGAAGGGCAGTCAGTTAGGTTCAGCTGGTAGCAGCTGCTGACCATGCCAGACATGTACAGGTTGGCCACCTTGCATGCATGCAACTCCAGAACAGCATCTGCTGGGTCATTCCCAGTTGTTAGGCCAAGTAGCAGTAGCTACAAGCCATGGAATAAACAGGAGCTAAGAAGTGAGACATCTCACTATGAGGACACATATTGCAAGGTACCATGGAAGAGGGCACTTCAGTGTACATTCAGTGGGACGAACATGGACATATCACACCCCAAGAGAGACTAAGCCAGAGCAAACTAGTTCTCATTAGTTCTGTCATTCAAGGAATGACCTGGATCTGTTGGGGATTTCCCTTCATCTCTTTCAATCCATCTATCCCTAATTCTCCAGCTTGACTTATCTTTGCTTGCGCTCCTGTATACAAACTCCTATACAAGCACAAAGAGCTACAGATAGGTATTTAATCACCTGCGAGATGACGAGTATATGATAAGACCATGATTAAACATATATGTATCATAAGCCATGATGCAAACTGATAACAGGAGACATAGTAAACCATAGAATAGATGGTTTGTCATAGGGAAGGTGACTTATGCAATAGCCAACATGTTTATTTATACAAGCAAGTGTCAATTCCACTTGCACACAACAAACTGCAATTGAAAATGTGTCCCTCTATTGGACCTACAAAAAGAATACATAAGGAGTCACATCAGATGGAGGCTACCTTTTCTTCACATGCTTAAGAGAACATGGTGATGTTGATGAAATAGCAGGTCTCTTTTCACAGCTTTGCAGGACGATAATAGGTGTCTATGGACATCATCCTGTACAGAAAGGAGGATCTTTGTGAAGCACTCAAGTATTTTCATATATGTGCAAAAGATAATAGTGTAAGATCAGAGATAACTGCTAGCATGGCCATCAGGTAGAACCCTGGCAGAAATGTCTGCCTCTTAGGAGATGACAATATGTAGCCTTGCTTCTGCTATGTCCTGACATCCCTCTTTCCACTCACTGACATTTGCAATTCGATGGAACCGAAACAATAAGGAAAATTATTGCATCCTCCCTCTCTGATACTGCAATGTTAGCAAGGTTTCTTATTTTTGCTTTGGAGAAGAAGATGTTTTAAGCAAAAGATGGGGAATGTTGCCGAAGGATAGCCAGGCTGAGTCAATCCTGCTGCAAGCACAACAAACCCTTTGTTAGCTGCTGCATGCAGCCAGCAAAGCAGCACTCAAGAAGCCTATGTGGCAGCTCTGCAACTCCATCAAGCACCCTGGCTGGCATCAGCCCATTTTGAAAAAAGAAACAGTATTTGTCACCTATAACACTTACTGCAGCAAAATTAAGCTATAATTCAGAATTTAAACCAGAACAGACAACCTGCTGTTTCATCTGGTGCATAATGGTTCACCCATTTACCATTCCTTTCCCCAGTGAGTTGGGTTATGAAAAAAATAAAATAATTTCAATCTCAAATAACTTAAGCTAGTAAGAATTCTAAAAAAGACTCTGATGCCTCTGCTCCAGGCTCCAGTAATCATAGTGAGTTGATTATATCAGATATGCCCAAATGATCATAATTATGATCTCAGATATGCCTAGATGTCATAACGAACAGGAAAGAAAAAAGAGCTAAAAGTCCTTGCTGCCCTGACTTAGGGAGGAAATAATCTGATCCCCCATCCAGACAAAAGACAGCAGCTAAATAAGAGAAGACTTCCCAGTCTCTGGCCCAATCTCTCCAAGGTTTTATAATTAGCCATGCCTGCCCCTAAGGCTTCAGAGAAAAATGAAATTAAAAATTCCAGAATTAACATAGAGGATCAGCTTCTCGCCTTCTGCAGGTAGCCAGCTGTAGCCCTGAAGCATAAGACTAGGTTTTTTAAGTCATTGTCTTAAAGCAGAGCTGAGCATGTGGAATGTGTTGAGGGCAATGAAAGCTCTCTGTTCTCTTCAACAGTTTAAAAAAGAAGGGAGTGACAAAGCACAAATACAAATTCACAGATGTAACGATTGCACAGAACAAATGGCCTCTGCCACCATCCACAGAGATGCTCCCAAGCTCTCTGTTCCAAGAGTCAGATTAAAGTGTATCCAATTGGATTAAATTCCTAGCAATGGCAAATTTACCACCTACCTTCACTAGGAAATTATTCCTAGGTGTAATCACCCTCACTGCATCTTTACAGTGATTGAATTTTTTGAGCCTTGATTTCCAGCCATTGGATCTGTCCTGGCTTTTTTTCCCACAAGACTGAAATCCATACTTGATTTAGTTGTTCTTTTGTTCCTAATACATTTGTAAGGCCTTCTCATTGTCTTAAGCTCTACTAGCCACTAATAATTCCTTATTACCTTTATCTTCTCCAGAAGTCATTTATATTGTGCAGATTCAATTTTCATTCCCAGTTATGCCCCTCTTTTCCATATTTAACATTGATTTCTTGTTTAATTATCACCTTTGTGCCTTCTTTACTAGGATAGCTTTCCTCTCCAAGGTAACTTCCTTGTCTGCTCATTAAAGCATAGCCTTTAGAATACCCAGCAGGATTTCCTTGAGAAGTCTCACTTTCTATTAAAACTCCTCCTTTTAGCACTTGGTTAGTAAAACAAGTTGTTCTGATGAACCAGTCGATTTTATGTTTCACATAATTCTGCCTGGTGCAAAAAGTTATTTCCACAAAGTAGAGATACTGCAGTGTCTCTGAGATTTTGGCAATCAGCAGCTGACACTGCTTGATGCATCATGATGTCCAACACTGACTTATTTCATGCTTGATGCAGGCACTTCTGTATTACAATATCCTTGAGATTCTCCAGAGATCACATTTTTAGAAAATTTAAGGGGTTCTTTTTCCTAATGTTGTTCAGAAGAAGTCCTCATTCTGGATTTACTGATGGTAGTACATCTTTTCCTCACACAATGTGAACAAGTCCTATAAAGTAGTGCTCTCCATTGCATCAGAATTTGTCCCTGTGTACTTGTTCCAAATGCTCACCAGTCCATGGTCTGCTTTGCTGTTAGTGCAATGGATGTAAAATCTGTGCAATTTTCATTCTACACTAGAAATTCTGAATTAATTGTCCTCATTTAAAATTTTGAAATTATTGGGGAATTTGAAATTATTTTTAAAAGATAATATGGAAATATTATTTCTCTTCAACATATTAATTAAAGTTATCATTGGTTTTCATCCTTTGAAATCTGCAAGTACAACACAATGTGGAGAAATCAACTGCACAATTTGTACTGTGCAAGTAAACTGCCAGTTGCCAGTGGTTTTATGTGGTGGGGTGGTTTTCTTTGTTTGTTTTTTGTTTTTATTTCTTTTCATTCTGGTACTTAGATTGCAAAATCAAATAAGAGTAGCAATGCATATTAATCCACTTTTTATCACCCAGTACATCAAACCTAAGTTGCTTTTGTTATAAAACTCTGGCACTTCAAAATATTTTAGATATTTCCTGACTCCTCTAAAACAAAACAAATAGATTCTTTGTCCCACCACAAGTTACTATATTGTAGACATGATTGTATATTAGGTGCAAAAAGAACAAAAATGCCAAGTGCTTTTTCAGTGCAAAAAGTATTACAGCAAGTATCTCTTTTAAAAAAATTCTATTCAGGTAGACCCACTTACTCATCATCAATGCCAAGATGGAGCCATTCAGGTCATGACTAATCACTTAATTCCAGGCAAGTTCATTCACATCAAAGGACAGAAACCAAAAGACCTTGTATGTCAAGGATCACACTGGAGCTGGGTAAATAGTTTCACCTCAGAATGTCTCGGAGGAATGTCTCTGGACTTTTGCGGAGGGGAAGGGGAAAGGGAAAGGGAAGGGGAAGGGGAAGGGGAAGAGAGAAGGGGAAAGGGGAAAGGGAAGGGAAGAGGGAAAGGGGAAAGGGAAAGGGGAAAGGGAAGGGAAAAGGGAGGAGGAAGGGGAAAGGGGAAAGGAAAAGGAGAAAGGGGAAAGGGAATACACAAATGACAAATGAACCTCAAGGAGGTATATCCCTAGTCTAAGAAATGTCAGAAGTATATTAAACAAAAATATCACTGTGGCAAGATGAGAGTTTGAAGGAACCCCAGAATATGTTGTGGCTTGTTACAGCCTCCTCCCGAGGGCACAGCTGTATTGTGAGCAACAGAGGTCCAACTCTTCAGAAGAAGGAAAGAACTGAAACCAGATCTTCCACACTGAGGGTGAAGGCTGAAGTCACTGACCTTTAGGGTAAAACCCTTTTCTTCTAGAAGCTTTGTGAACTTCTGTGCCCTGCTTTCATTATATGTAGTCAAAAACGAAATAGTATTATTGGGGGTAAAACGATTACAAGCTGAACGCAAGCCAGCCTGGCACTCTTGCAGCAATGAAGGCAGATGGTGTTGTGAGCCACCTCAGTATGTCTCCAGCCAGCAAACAAAAAGGACATGGTCATTCCAGTCTCCTCAGCACTTATTAACCCACATCTGGAGTATTGTATCCTATCTTCATCCCCCTAGCAAAAAAAAGAGATATTCAAGAACCAGAGATAGTCTATCAGAGGGCCATCCAGCTGAGCAGAGGACTGGAGAACATGACAGATGAAGAAAGCTTGAAATAATTGAGTTGGTTCAGCATGAAGAAGAGACGTCTGAGGGTTGAATGCCATTTTCCAACACTTAAATGGTTGTTACAGAAATAACAGAGATCCTCTTCAGAAAGATGCCCAGTGACAAGAGGCAACAAGTTGCTTCAGGGGAAACCTATCCAAGCATAAGAAGAAGTTCTCTACCATGAGAGCAGCCAAACATTGAACAGATTGCCCAGAGAAGCGGGGAAACACCCTGGAAATCATCAGGCTTGATGGGCCCTGATGATCTCATCTAAGGTCCTGCTTTCAACAGGAGCCTGGGGTAGATGATATCCAGAACTCCCTTCCAACTCAGGGTTTTTTTTTTATTCCATCACTATCAAGGTTTTGTTCTGACTAGAAAACACAAACCAAACAAAAATACTCATTGCTGTTAGAAGTACATCATTTTCATTTAGGACTTCAGACTGAAAATCAGACTTACCGCGTAGTTTTAGTTTAGTTTTACCAATACATTCTGTCTCCATTCATCTTCACTGAGGGCTTTCTAAGATACTGACACAAACTTTGTCAGTAAATAGATACAAACAATTATCTGATTTTTGATGTACGTTATGTCTTGAATTATTGATAGGCATTTATTCAATGCAATCCTATTTACATGCAAACCATATATATTATGTGCTGTTTCCCTGAACACTGTGGGAAGCAAACAGCAGGAGACAGTTTGCTTACTCACACTTTCAAGCACCTCTTTCTCAGGGTCACATTGCAAGCAGACCTCGGGCTGACAGGCTTCCTTGCTCCCTTTTCTGTGCGTGTCTGCAGTGCTCTGCCCCTTGCACACATCCACTCAACCACAATAAAATTGATATCACTATTTTCAAGCTATCAGAAAAGTTCCTCGGATAGTCTAGTTAAGGCTTTACCATGACTAGCACACTGTCTGCCCTGAAGAAAACAGCTGAGGACTAGAAACTATTGCTAACTAAAAGGAAATTTAAATATTTTCTTTCAGTGAGCTTACACAGCAGGCCTGAAACAGCTTCAGAGCGATAGGGTACAACTGCAAAACCGCACTCTTCTATCCTTCTAAAACACGTAACTATTGCATGACACTATGTAAAGACCTCTGTATTCTAGATTAATTACAAAATAGGTAACTTAGAGTTCTACTGGTAGACAAAACCAGGTTTATCTTCAATTTGCAAAGTTTCAACAGTGAGCTCCCAGGAAAGACTTTTTGGAAAAATTCTACCTTGGGTGAATACTTTGAGTGAACATAGAGGGCCACGCTTTGACAAAAACAAAAAATCAGTACCAGGAAATTTTACAGGTGAAAAATAGGAAATAAAAGAAAAGTCACAGCCATGCTTCCTCATAATCCACTTCAATTCATGCCCACATAACAGATGTATGCTTCATTAATGATAAAAAAATTGTTTATACCTGTTGAAACAAAAAGTATTTACAAGAATGGAGACTATATTTTCAATTCTAAAAGAAATCTTTGCAAATAAAAAGAATATGAAGCAGGAGGGAAGCACTACATTGCATTGCGTGCAACACTACCCTGGGCAAACCTAAATATTCTGGTTATCACAACAATGTAACACATTGCTGCATCCCTCTAATAAGCCTGCCTTGAAAAAGTCTATAATCTAATGGAGGCCCTTATAAAGTATCTGTCATAAAGCGCTTGTGACAAGAAACATGAAAACTTAAAATTTTTCCATGTTTAAAAACAGCAAGGGGAAATCATGCTTTTGTTCAGTTTGTGCTATAATTCTCTCATTAGTAATACCATTGCTAACAGCCCTAATGTCCTTACTTAAGAAGGATGTTTGAAAACATGAAAGAACTACAGGAAAAACTGGTGATACAGAAATTTTGCCTTATGGTTAGAAGCTAAAGCACCTCAATGAGATTTGCTTAACAATTAAAGAGGGATGAAATGCCTTGATCCCAGCCTTTAAGTATTTTCATTGAATACTGTCCAGTGCTAAAGGCTTTTTTTAATCCAACAAAGATTGAGCAAGTTAAGTTAAAGCTAAATTCAGACCACAAATAAAACACTTCACCTGAACAGTGAGTGTTGATATATATGTGGCGGAATCTTTGTTCTCTGAATTTTTTAAATACAAATAAGACATTTTTCTAATGAAGTTCACCTTGGTCTTCAAGCAAGACATATAAAGAGATGCTGTGGTCAGTGCTAAGACTGGACTAGATTACATCACCAAAATGATTGAGTTCTTCTTGTCTTAAAGTCTATGAAACAATTACATTGAGACATGTCTGTAATTCACTCTAAGTGCATTTTGCAAATAATTGTTAGTGTTACTACACCCTTACTGACATAGAGAAAGTTATTTTCATGTAAATGGGCTACTTCTGTAGGGAATGTTTTGACTGCTGTCCTAGGACTCACATATTCAAGGAATTACAATTTAACTAGGATATAGGAAAATTCACACATAGAAAACTCAGTGGCTGATCTGCTTGAGCTGCAGAAGACTAAAAAGTATTCAACTAATTCTCCCGTGTCCTATTTGCCTGTGACCCCAGCTGCTTTTATGGAAGCTATGAATCTCTAATATTCTACCAGTATTTAGCTATTGGGTATATTAGTTTACGAGGCTAAGCAGAGAACAAACCTTGTTTATTAACCTTTCACTAAACCCCTCACAAACTCAAACACTGGCGAGAGAATAAGAACAAAAACGCACATAAGTGTTTTCAGGAAATGTATACATTTATTAGTTTCCAATTTCCCTAGCCCTTGGTAACCACTGAATTTTCATTATTTTCATTGATTTGATCAACTCCTTTTAGTTGTGAACATAAATAAGCTGAAAAGAATCAAAATAAAATTCCCTTTCATAAAGCGTTTCCATACAGAATTCACCAGCGTAATTACAGCCCTATAGTTCTGATGGTATAATTCCCCATATGGACTCTTGAATTCTACAGGCATTCATGAAAGATTAAAGAGCATCCACAAGGTATAATTACACCACTATAGTCTCTGGTAAACTTCCTTATATAAAGACTTTTCAATGGTGAATAAAAAGGTTATTTGGGAGGAAAAAAAAAGAACAGAAAATGTTATGAGGTTTTCTGCTCTTCAGTTACAACATACTATATAAGCATGCACACAAAAAACAAAATTACAACTATGAAAACAAATGTTCCTTGGAAGATTAATTTTGTCAGACCACCAGTCAAAGAACATTGACGTGAAATGATATCACAATTATCCAAGGTTATTCACCAAGGTTTGGGAACTTTTAAAGATCTAGGTAATTTTCCCTTTTTTATATCATGGGTACAATTGATTTGTGGCAAACATGTTCACCAGTTCTGCAAAGCAGCTTCTGTAAGCTGCAAACTGTTTTGTGCCACTGCAAAAAAATGGATCTGAGCTCTCAGTGCCATAATGAGAGAGGAAATGACAGAATTATAGCAGCTTTTGTACTCCCTGTATAAAAGACGAACATAATAGATGTGCTCTTATTCTAGTTCCTTCACCTTGTAACTCTGTGGTTAGAAAGTACAACTTCCAGTGTTCAGAGTTAAACAAAACTTAGAAAAAAGCTAAATATATGAAGGTAGAGGCATTAATGGTTAAGGTATCCAAACAATCATAATTCTTTTAAGCAAAACTATGTATAAAGGGTTAAAAAAATCATAGTCTGCTGAAATAAAGTAAATTTAACTCCACATTTCCCTCAGGTTCTCATTATAGAAGCAAATGAAGGTTGTCTGGATGGCTTTTAATCATGCGTTTTCTTTTTTAATATATTTCATTTTATCAAAGTGCAATATTTGCACATTTTTAAGGTTTCAATTTATTATTTTTTATAGCTAATGCATTTTTTAAATATTTTAACATTAATATTCTAATACATTTAGCTTTTACATAGTTTATTGGCAGGCATTCTTCTTGGATTTCTTTTCTTTACAATAATTAAAAATGTTGTACATGGGCATTAAGAAAAAACTACAAGGATAATATGGCTTAGTAACAGAAATATACAGGGTAAAATCAGCACATTGCTTTTCCATGTCTTTGTATCATCATAATAGCACGTACAGTCAAGAGGCATGAAGCCTTTGATTTACAATTGATCATTAGATCAGAGATGTAAATTATTATGAGAGGACTCAAGACTTGTTGTCCCTGAGTCCCAACTAGAGCTAGACATATTTAGAAGGAGGAGGGAGACCAGCAAGAAAATAAGTGAAAACTTCAGTACAGTCACTCCACGCTGATCAGTAATGTAATTTATTAAGTTAAAAAAATCAAAACAAACAAAAAAAACAGGGGTGGGGAAGGTAGCTGGGACATGAGTAAAACCAGCCAAGTGTTGAGAGAGCCTTCATTTGTAGTATGGCTGAGCCAACTTCAACTAGACTGCACCCAGGCCTGCCCCTTCTCTCCGCAGAGGCACAGCTCATTGCTGGACAAGTCTCATCATTACAGCCATGGATGCTGGAGCATTTTGTAAGAGATGCCACACACCCTCAGCAAATAGAAAGGAGAGCATCCTACCCTCATGCAAGCTGGCTGCTCCTGAGTACCTGAGCCTCCACATTGCAGAGCTGTTGATCCCACCTTAGTTAATGGACATATCATCATAATTAGTCACAATGATATGGCTAATGGATTTTTAAATTTTAATTTGCATTTCTTCAACTCTAGACTCATAAATTTTACTTCTATGGTGAATCTGAAGAGTCTGTACTGCTAAATTATGGTATAATTCCATGTTAATTAAAGAGGCACATTTCTTATAGAATCTGTTTAAAATAATTTTATTGAAACAGTGGGTGGTGGTGTAAAATTAGTGAGCATCCATCTTACTCTCAAAATGGAAACAAGGTCAAGTACGAGAGAATATATTTTCACATATAAATCAGATAGGTTGCCTTTGCTTTTCATACAACACAGATGCTAAAGCTCTGAAGGGGAACCTGTTTCTCTATCACCTTTAAGAGTTTAAGTAAACTTCAACAAACCTTCTTGTAGCAATTTAAAGCATTTTTTTTAAACAGCCTACTGAGGCACAAACATATACTCCTTCTGCTTAACTCACTATGTGGTCTGTACACTCCTGCAGAGGGACAGACGTAGGTACGGACACGTTCGTTTCCCCCTGCTCCATCTGCGATAAGGGCTGCCTACAGGATTTAATGAATGCTATTTCAAAGCCTCCTTGCTAAAAAATTTCCAGAATCTCCTTGGGTCTCCTACCTCAATTTCTACATATGGTCAGACTAGAGTATACAACCCTTCAGAATAGATTATTCCATCACTGGAAGCACCACACAGTTATCCTTAGCACAAGTAAATTATATGAGTTTCTGGAGACCTATCCAATGGTCACTGAGATCATTCCTTAAAATTTCAGTGTGCCTTCTACACAACAATATTCAGGTGCATAAATACACAGTGAACATTTGTGCAATTAGAGATGTCTCATGCATTCATTTAAGCAGAACCCAAATTTACTCCCAGGTCTGTGAACAACACCCTCATGTTTGATAAATAGCAGTAGCTGCATCTCCGCAGTGCATAGAAAAGGTGAGAAAATACTGTGTTCTGGTTATAGCTGCACAAACTGATGCACAGACTCTTCTGGTCACAGCACGTAGGAAAAAAAAGAGCAAGAAAAAAAGAGCACAGGAAACAAACCTCAGCATTCTCTGTCCTTAGAATTTTGCTTATGTTCTAGTAATGTAACCAAATTAACCAGCCATATAATAAGAACTGTTAGAAACACTATCTGATACACAAGTGCATCAGCAACAACGCAAGCTTTGAAACCTTACAGGCCATTTTGAGCATTAAGCAGAGATTTGACAGTATCTCTATTTTGTAGTGCCAACATTTTGAACACTTTGCATTTGTCATGAAACATAGGATAGTGTTGGCAGCAGTTCTCAGTTAGCACTGGTCCCCTTTGTGAAAGCCGCTGCCTAAATAAAGAAATAGATATGGTCTCATCCTCAACAAAATTGAAGTGTCTTTGTTCCACTGGTGAATTATTGCAATCCTGGACAGGAGGTGGAAAGCATGCAGGATACTGCGGCACATAGAAAATAAGCTCTTCACAATTTTTTAGGTTGTACACATGAGCCATTCTATCACTTTTCAGCAACTCCAGCTTACGTTATATCTACAGACTTACAGTAAGATGAGATAGTCACAGTATTTAAACCTTCAAACAATCTACACTGCAAATCTGCCAGCCTCCTGTTCCTTGGAATGTTTCATCTCAGCTAAAAATTATCAGTTCAGAGGGATGAGAGCACAGAGGTATATAGCTGACTGTAATGCATTCCACCAGACAGCCTTTATGAATTTTTTAGCTGAACTTTCTTCCGTCCTTGTTGTTCTTGCCAACCACATGCGGAACATTTTAGTGACAACAGCAATTCCTCAGAGGTTTACATGCACTATTCAATTCCCAACAATAAAAAAAACAGAAGAAAATCCTTTTTCTAAACTGAGTTTCATCCGTATTTTCCTTCATCCTAAATTACAACTAATATCCAGCACTTGCACTGCATAGCTGAGAAGCTAGCAGAAATTGCCACATTCAATTAGCACAGCAGAAGCAGCAAACTAGAAGTAGGATTTCATTCACTTCAATTCACTAGTTGGTTGCCATAAATACTCATCTGTAAAACATGGAATTCTGAATACTCCACAGACATTATTTTCTTTTCATGAAGATGTTTGTTTACTTTGGCAGTGATTCTCTTGGGAGAAAATCTAATGACTTCCACTACCAAAAAAACACCAAAACAAAAAGAAACAGAAACTGCCAGAAAGAAAAGAAGCAAGAAAATATTAGTCTAATGTGCTGGTTAAACTCCAGGGCACAAAGGAGAAAAAACAGAGTAAATCACTGCTTTGCATTCTTGTGACCAGAACCCATTTCCTTCAAGTCCAGCCGGCAGTACAGCTCTCATGATGGAAGCTGGGCTTTGAATAAAGGAAGAAAGCTACCCATCTCCTGTGAATTTTAAGATTTAAAGATTTTAAACCATAAAAATTAACAAATAAAAATATAACATGGGAGTGAGAATAAGAGAACAAAGCAAACTATCTTAATCCCTGGTGTTAGTTTTTCCTCTTGGTTTTAATTTAATTTCAAAACACCCTTAACAAAGGGAGTTTTACCCAGTTTTGTTGTATTTGGATGATTAATATTTTTTCTTTTAATGAGAAAAACCACCAGGAGAAAAGGTAAGCTACTGTGACTCAACAGATTTACCTACCTCCTTCCTAAGGATGCACGATTATTATTCTTTGAGCTTAAAAAAAAATCATGAACAGCAAAACAGTGAATGGAGCACATTGATATAAATCTACAGACCTCTTTTTCCTGTGAAATGTCAAACCTCATCATCTGCTTTTCTATATGAATAACCTGCAGTCCCAGACTGTTTACCATGTTTCCATGGGAGGAAAAAATCATTAACAAAAATCAACTCTAAGGTTAAGAGGAAGTAGGTCTTGCAAAAGTAGGAGAATCATATCTTTTTGTTACCAGTTAGAACAATGTGCTGTTCCTGGAATGCATACGCAAGCCCCTGTTGCAAAGCTTAAACTGAGGAATGAAGCAGCCACATGTCACAGACCACAGGACATCAGACTCTGTACTTCCCTAAACAGCCTCATCATAGGGAAGATCAAGTAGAGTCCTTGCAAGCAGTGCAGGACAGACAGAGATACTAAACACAGAGGGCTGACAAAGAGCCCAGGAAAATGAGAAATTATGGAAAGGGAGAAGCAGAGTTAAGACAGAATAGAGAAAACAAGAAACTGAATTTAAAAATCCAGATTTTTTTTTTTTGGTAGCTGTAGAGCTTTGGAAAAGAGGTCAAACTGAGCACTAAATCACTGTAAATGGTGAAAGGCCTATAAATATTGTGGGTTGTGGAAAGCACAATTTGTTGCATTACAAGCAGCCAATGAATCTCTATGCTGAGCCACTTCACAAAAGGTTTTTTGAAGTCATCTGTATCTGTAGCTACATTTACTTTTAACCGTAACATGCAAAAACATCATCAAAAAAGCTGTGTTTAGTACTGGAATGAAAGCAAAGATACTTTTCATGTATACATCTAATTGCAGCCCATATTCAAAACCATAGCCACAGTAATTTTCTAGCCAGCTAACAGGAGGGAAACAGCAGATTCTATCAGTAGTCAGAGGTATTTTCTTTTGTATATGTTGTATATGTATATGTATATTTTCTTACGTATATGTGTTCGTGTTCATTTACAAAATGAGGAAGCCCTGAAGTACCTGTGCATGCACATAAATTTTACATACTATATCTAAATTTTTATGTTTCATGATTTATTGTGTGTTCAGTGGTGTCTGATCAGGAAAAAGTATGGATCCTACACCCAGGAGCACATGCTTTTCAAAGAAGCTACACTCACAGACCTCTCTGAAGCGGGTGGCATCTCGATAGAATCCCACTCCATTCTTAGAACTACTAAAGGCTTTTTGTTCAAGCAGAAAATTAGAATGGCGGACCAAAATTCTTTCTCATATAATAATATCCTGTTGCTAACACTGGCCAATAGCAGATGTTATACTCCTGGTTTTATAAAAGGAAAGAACCTAAGGTGTGCATGGTAACTTCTAGAAGAGATGATCACCATTCAGGAGCAGAGCTCAGAAGCCTTGATGATCCCTTTCATGTCACCCAAATGGCAGCCAGAAAAGCTACTCTGTAATCTTTACACTTAATTTTGTCTTTATATAGTGCTATTTTATATAGTTTATTGTGATTTGTCTTTATATTTTCTATTTTCTCTTCTATAGAAGTGCTGGTTGAATTTGCCACACAAAATTTATTATCCAGTAGATGACGCAGAACACCAAATAAGATGATCAATGTCTTTCAGGCACCAACAAACCCAGGAGAGGTGTCAGCCCCAGCTCCACCACAGGCCTCCCAGTTGAAGTTGATGTCTTGCACATTTTTTGTAATGAATACACAGAAGCAGGTTGATTAATAGCTGCAAAAAACGTAACTTATGTATATTTGGTTCTACCATACTGACAGCAATATCTGATTTTTTTGGAATGTACATATTATGTGCAATGATATTGCATATGGCTTGGTATGTTTGTTGTCTAGTTGAAGGAACTCATTCCAGCTCCATGTCTCTCTGGTTTCTTCAAGTCATTGAGGGGCTCTGCCAGCATGCTTTCTTTGTCAGACTCTCTTCAGTAACGATCAGGGAACACAGAGTCCAAGCATCCCAGTACATGGTCTGGAAAGGCAAATTTAGGGAGTTCCTGCATTGTAAATGCTTGAGCATTATACATGCTTAGCTTGTTCTTCCATATTCATTTAGACCTCTATTTTCAGATGCTATTACCTCACAACTAGCCTAATCCAAAAAAGCTCTCAAGCCTTCCCTAGAAAGGGGCAGCTTTTTTTTTTTTTTTTAAGATAAAAGAAAGCAGAAATAGGAAGGAATCAAGGGATTACAGGGGAGAATAAAACATTAAAGCAAGAGGGCATAAGGCCAATTGGTCAAAAATCAAGAAACTTGGGAGTGGAGGGAAAAAGCAAACTGCCAAGGACAGGCCTCAGCACTTCCTGATGGCACCAGGTGCCAGTTAAGAAACTGAATTTATTGGAGAAGCCAGGACTTGTAGCCTCACCATACACCAAGGGGTCTCATATCCGAGGCAGAAGGGCCTAGAAGGATTCTAGGTTTGACTCACTCTTTCTTGTATCCGAGTCTTGAAGCCTATGCCACAAGACCAAGGAGAACCGAAGGCCTATTGGATTCTGCAGTAACACAGCCAGAAACTTTCCTCACAGTCGGCAGAGAAAGAGAGATCAGGTTTCTCTCTCTAAAAGTACCTGTATTCGGGTAGGCTGAATCATCCTTGGGTAGCACCTGTCGTGTGTTTGTAGATTAAGTAGCTAATGCAGAGTGGACAATTCCTTTTTACGTGGTTTAAAACAGATGAGATTCACTCCCTGAAAGTTGTTTTAACAAACATACGGGACTGGGGTGGATGGCTACCAAAGTAGACATAACCTGTCACCAAGGCTGTGAGCGCTCTTGTCTTTCAGTCAACTTAAAAAGACTTCTCCTGTATGCTGAGACAGCTGTTTTGAAGGAAGAATTGCTAGAATTTGGACTTGATTTAAGGGTGAGGGACAGAGAAGCTGACCACTTACCAAAAAACCCTCAGCTGAATGAGCTTCTATGCACTTTGTAGAAACAGGCAGCTGGTTATAGGACAGACACAGAGCAAACATTGCTTCCAGTCTTGCTAGGTGCCCAAGAACACCCTAGGCAGAGGACAGCTGCTGCACATAACAACCAAATGTCAGGTGTCTGACATGAAAACAAAGGGAGGCCTGATGCTACCAGTTCTGCAGCTCACAAAACTTAATGCTTATGAGAACTGTGCTGTGAAGCAACTCACTATCCAGAGAGGAACCATCACTTGCCTGGCAACATTTACTCAGCATGTGATCATCTGTAGGGCCTTGGTCTTCTCTCTGGATTTTTTTAGCCCTTGTTAGACAGACGGCTGAAGAGTTTTTGAAACAGATGCCAATATAATGAATAATTCTGGAGTCCTAAACATGTCGCAATTAATCTTCTAGGCTGCAAATGTATTTTCATCTTAGCCATACAGGTTCACATCAGAGACGACTGCAGACGCCAGACCGATTTCCCTCCCTACTCTACGTTTTGTATGCATATAGCAAACACATACAGATTAAACAGATACGAATTGTTACACTGGGTCAGAACAAAGGTCCATGGGGCAGGCAAGAATGCAGCCGTCCAGTCGCTGACATCGGGCACGGATGGACGCCTAGAGAAAAGTACAACAGGTCAAGCACATAATGACACTTCCCCTGTGTACTCACACGTACCACAGCCATGTATTAATTCTTTCACTGCTGAGCTACAGCTTCCCCAGAGCACAAAGGGAGCTCGCTTGTTTTAGTCCTTTCAAAGGATATGTTCTTCTGCATCAACAGTACATTTTTACGTGCCAAACTATTCGCTTGTGCTTCCACTGGATGGAAAGTGTAAAATCCCACCTTTGATACTGGAATACTTCAGCAGGCAACACCTCATGCCACCACACCCCAGCACGGGCTCTGTCACAGTTCCCGCGGGTCTCGGAGGAGCCCAAAAAACCAAGGGTTTGCTGGGCAGGCCCTGGGTGGGTGTGGGGGCAAGGGTGACAACCTCAGCTCCCCGCGGGCGCTCTGACAACCTGCAGTATCCCATGCCAGCCCATCCCACCCCAACCCTCGGCTATCGGACCCTCGCCCCCGTCCTGCCCCACGGGGGACACGGGCACGCGCCGGGAGGCGGGGCCTCCACCCGCCCCGCCCGTGGCGCGCGGCCGTGCGTCAATGCAAATGAGCAGCGCGCGAGGCGGAGGGGCGGGCGCTCCCTCTCACAGCCCCGAGCCGGCGCCGGGCGTGATCGCGGGCGGTGGGAGGAGCCGGCCCGGCGGGAGGAGAGCCGGTCGCGCCCGCCGCCGCGAAACGAAATAAAATCGCTTTGTTTGAGGTGTTTCTCGCTTGGCGGTAGATAGGTCGTCGAAGGCCGGAGATTGCCTTCCTCACCCAGGGGGCTCGCGGAGCCGCCGCCTCCCTCTCACTGGAGCGGCAGCGCCGGCCCGGCCCGTCGACGGGCCCTGGCCCGATGCATTATTCATGAGGGGGCGGGGGAGTCCCTACCCGATGAATTATTTATGAGGGGCGGGACCACGGGCTCATTACCAAGGTCGGCCGGGCAGGGGCCGGGCCTGTGACGTCACTGTGACGAATGTTCCGGCGCTCTTAAGGGGCCGCGGCGGCTCCGAGCCGGCAGTGGGGCGGGGGCGGCGGCCGGGGGTGGCAACAGCCTCGCTGAGGAGACCAGGTCGCCTGCCCTGTGGAGGTACCGGCGGCCTCCCCGCCTTCCCCGCCTCCTTCCTTCCCCGGCAGTGCCAGTCTCGGGGACGCCCCGCTCTCCCCCTGCGTTGCGGTGTCGCGGCTAGGGGGTCGGATGGAGGAGTCGCTGTCCGGGGACAGTGACCTGTCCGGGAGGATTCCTGATCTAGCGGATCCCTGTGGGTGCGACTTGTAGGTGGGAAGGGCCGCCCTACCGAGGGTCCCGATAAATGAAAACGAAAAAGAAATATGTGATAAAATGGGCTTGCTATCAAAAATCTGCGGTATTTTTAAAGCAGCACAGCGGCGCTGATAGCAAAGAAGAAGGCTTTATTCTATAAATTAGCTATTTTGGGACTCGCACAGTGATTTGCGAAACGCGGGTGCTTAACACCACCACTCC
>VXBA01000665.1:1585536-1596685 GCA_013399895.1 Serilophus lunatus | reverse complement strand
CCCGGCGGGACCGCGGCGGCAGGGCGGGGCCGGCCCGGCGGGAGGGAGGGAGGGAGGGGAGGGCACCTGCGCCCCCCGCCCGGTGCGGTCCGAGGGTCGGGCCGGAGGGGTCTGCGGGCAGCGGCCGGGCCGCCCTCCCCGCCTGTCCCGGGTGGCAGGTGGCGGCGCAGCTGCTCCGGTCCCGTCCCCGGGCTGCTGCCGGCCCTCCTCGGGGCGCCGTCGGCTGCCCAGGGACGCCGGCGTTTTTTTTCGGGACGAGAGCAGTGTTTTGCCCTCTAAAAGAGCGCAGACGCTCCTCTTGGTGTCAGGCAGCTTTCGCCGTGCGAACGCCCCCCCGTTGTGTCCCCGGACAATGAGCCGGTTCTGTCCCCGCGCTGCCGCTCGGGGGCTCGGCTGGCCCCGGGTTGGTGTCCGAGGACAGCTCTGCGTGCCGGATCACCGTAGTTCTCTGGCCGATTTTACTCAGACGGTGTAGCCATCCCGTGTTGGAAGTTTACGTTCCTTCCTGGAACAAAATACTATAAGGAGTCGGAGAGGAGCAAACCCACGTTACTATTACCAGCTATTGCATTATGAGCTCGCCTTGCTTTGATCATTTGCTCGGTTATGAAAAGCATAAGTTTTTATTCTAGTATTAAATCCTGTCAGTTTTAATCGGTAGAGATCCATTTGTATTAGAACTGGAATCTCACAGCAAGTGAGCCTGTCCAACAACTGTTTCCAATGCATTATGATTAGAAGGTAGTTGTCCTTAACATCTATAATAATACTCTTCGAACAAATTCCAAAGCAATTCTCCAACTGGGAGTTGTGCAGGAATTTTCTCTCACTTAACAAGTTGTAGGTATACTTATACAGTGCCATGACAGCATAGTTAGCAATATTAGAGGCTTGTAACACTTAGTATTATCTCTTAAGGTTTGTTTCACAATAGAGTGCCTGCCTCTCCCAAAATTCCAACCCAAGTATTCAAGTTTTACAACATAATTATCTATTATTACATAGAATGAGATGTTTTCCTGATTACTTGACCAAGAATGGCTTCGGTGGTTTTTTGATTTGTTTTCCGTGGGTGGGGATAGTAGGGATGTTGTTACAATTTTATCTTTGTCTTCAGAAAACATAAGGTATTGACGTGCTTTAAATTTTTAGAGTTAGAATTTTTATAATTGTGAGTTGAGGGTTGCTTGCAGCTAAGCTTTGAGACAAAAGCAGTGTTTTCGCTTGACAAAACTGAATTTAGAACTATCACACACACCCCCACTCCATTTCTGTGCTTGAGAAAAAGCCTTTTCGAAGAACAGTCAGATCTGAGAATACTAAAGATAAACACAGGTCTTCACTGTCAGTCAGGCTCAGTGGGTCCACCTCTTGGTTGTATGGCAATCACTGTGGGTCACTTTTTAGCACAAGTGTGGTTTAGGAATAAAAACTATCATCCTGTGAAAATCTTCCTTCTAAAAACTGCTTCCATTTTCATATTGAGGAATATAGTGCATTTGTTAGATACCGGTGCATCTAAGTAGGTGTAAGATACACCACATATACACAGGGAAAAAATATCCCAGAGTACACCCTGCAGGATCCCACAGATTCATTTCTGCAGAGATTACTTTGTTCCTTACTCCAGAAATATTTGAGCAGTGGCTTCAGAATAATGCATTTTAATGTGGAAATATTAAGATAGGTCCTTCAAGCAGATCCTCTGTACTCTTTTTTGCTCTTATATGGTAATACTGAGACAATGATATTCCAAATACTGGGGAAGGAATTAAATCTGGCATTTGAATTTTAATTTTTAAATTTCTACTCACTGTAGTGACGTACTACTACTTGCTGAGTAGAAGTAATTATTAGTAGTAAACATAAATATTATTTTAATTACAATACTATTAAATTGTGTCATTTTAATGCATGATAAAGTGATCTCAAGGTTTTTCGTAACGTGGTTTTACACCGTTATTGTTCTGTGTAGTTTTGAAGAAAAGTTACTAAGATGATAACTTAAATAGATTGCAGATGTAGTGTGGGGTATATTAGGGGGATGTATGGGGCAGTAGGAATTGCTTTTTCTTATGGAGCTGTGTTCCTTGTATCAGGAATTAATTCGCTTGTTATCAGGAAAGAGTAGTCAGTAGAAATCTGTGCACATTGCTTACTTGGTAGTTGGTTGTTTTGGGGGTTGTTGTGGGTTTTTTGTGTGTTGGGAGTTTTTTTAAGTAGAAAAACATTTCAAGTATTTTCAAAATAATATAAATGACTTTCTTTTGTAGCCTCTTCTGAAGCAGTCACCTTGGAGCAATCAGAGCAGTGGCTGGAGCACAGGAAATATATCCTGGGGAGGAATGCATGGCAGAGACCATCGTAGAACTGGGAACATGGGAATTCCAGGAACTATGAACCAGATCTCTCCTTTGAAGAAACCCTTTTCTGGTAATGTCATAGCTCCTCCTAAATTTACTCGGTCCACCCCATCTCTGACACCAAAATCGTGGATTGAAGATAATGTTTTCCGAACTGACACCAACAGTAACACTCTCCTTCCTTTGCAGGTAAGGATGGTGTGTCATAGTCTTGCATAGCATTTTGGCAGCATTCATTTTAAATGAGATTGAAAGAGTGTTGCAGCCCTGGTACTTGGTTTGAAAATGGTATGTTTGTTATTTTTAGTCATGAAATGCAACTAATCCTGTTTTCAGTGTATTCAGCAATATGTGGTTCTCACCACTGTCAAGAAAGGTAGAAACTATAGGCACTGATGAAGCAATAAAACAATATGTTTAATCCAGCAAGTATTTTCTGCCTATGGTAATGCTCATATTCTTATGAATCCCTTTAAAACTCAGGATTTTTTTGTTTGCTTGTCCTTGTACATAGGTTTTCATACTTGTATAGATGTCTCTTGAGTCTTTGACATGTTTATCTCTTGCTGGTGTTCTAGACTAACATTGCATGCTGGTGAGATCTTTTTCCTCCCCATTTTAGCACCTTTTATGTTTTCAATTGTCTGGAAGCCCTGTGGTTTAGAAGTGTTAAACAGGAGGATATATACACCTCCTGAATTTTGCCAGTGACATCTTATGTGACTTTAGGTAAGTCACTTAACTCCAGACTCAGTAACCTGCTGATGAAATGTAAAAATTGGAAAAATAACCTTTTTAATTAAATCATTCCTTTTTAGCAGAGGCTTTTCATTTGTCATAATTGTGACCACATTTGAGTTGATAAAGTTGTATTTGCATAAATTAGCAATCTAATCCTTATGTAGCCGTAGGAGTGGCAAAAGGTGCTCCTTGGGACCAGGTTTACTGGCTGGAGTGCTTTTTTTTGCACCATTTTGCTGGTGGAGGTGCATTTTTCGCAGGCCATGTCCCAACTCTGTCCAGGTGAGCTCTGTTACATGCAGTGTTCTTGAAATTAGTGTGACTTTTGGGCATGCCAAAGTCCTGCTCCAAGTGTGTATGTCTGGACCTGAGAACTTAGGAGGATTTGCCCACACTGTGAAGACCAGTTCCATTAAGTAGCTTTGCTAGCTGGAATATCACACTTGAATAGTCTTTTGGATTGGTAGGAAGATGGGAAAAATGTGGCGTTGTTCAAATGTTGTGTTCTGTTAAGGGAAACAGATTACAGATAGGCAATGCTTTGCAGTTCAGGGCTTCAAGAAAAGTAGGAAATAAAACACTGAAATGTGTCCCAAAGATGTTAACCTAAGGAACAGGTATAAAAATATTCATGCCATCATACATTAAAGCTGCTGTGACATATACATTGGCATTCATATGGAGCTAATTACAAGTTATGAGTATATTTATTTGCTCATTCAATATGCCTTATGAGTCCGTGTGACCATTGCTTTGAACTTCCAGATGCTTCTACAGTGGTTGTCTTACATAGATGAACTCATGTCTAAATAAGTGTCTTGTGCGTTCAGGCTATAAATAACTTCTATGCATAAGGGTAGGAAAGAAATCCTTGAAGTTTCGTTCATATTCATGTTTCTGTTTAGGGGTCAGGGGATTTTTTATTTTTTTAATGGACGGTGTCAAAGTGAGAAGTTGGGCGCTTTGTTGTTGGTCGTATCTGTGAGAACCAGAGCCCCCAGTTAATTAGGCCGGTTTGGCTACATTTGTGCTGTAGATCTGAATCTCCCAGGCATGTATAAAGTCATAGTTGCAGAACACAGTAAAAATAATCCTCTTTGAGGGGTTGCAATGTTACCTACTGCTATTACGGAAACTCTAGATGTTTCCATAAATTACTTTGCTACACTGTGAAATCGTGGTCTTATTCTTCAGTTAGTGCGCTATTGTTGTATGATTAATTCCTTGTGATGACTGTTACATTTTGCAAGTCATAATGAAAAAGTTAAATAGAGTTTGGAGCTCGTGCTTTTTTTTTCATCAGGACTTAAGTTGGCAATTGTGATGCTGTCAAACACCCATCTTGTTAATTTGTGCTCTGCTTGTCTCCTTCCATAAAAGGCTGTGGTATTTAGATTACGGATTCTTAAAGATACAGTAGCAATTTCAGAACATACTGAAAAAAACCAGTGCTAATTAAACTTTGTGCTGTCTAGAAAGTCTAGTGCTAAAGCGTTTGTGTTTGTAGAAGTTACCTGTTTCTTCAAAGCTTCCACAGAGCTGACGCATCTTAGCATGCATGCTGGAAACACACTGCATCATTCACAGTTTTGCAGAATAACTTCTCCTTCAACAGCAGCAATCACTTTTGTGCAGCAGGGGACAAGGCACCTCTCCTCCAAACTCTAGCTAGGTCAAACTTAGCAAATAAAAACACTTTAGAAAAGCCAGTGCTCTCAGTGACTAACTTTGTGTAAGTCATTAGTGTTCAGCTGCCATTTTTTTTAAATGGTATATATTTTTTCTAAGTCCAAATAGCATCCGGCAGAGTCAGCTGCTCATCCATTTTCTGAAGAACATGTACCTCATGCAAACAAGATAAGCCACACAGGAATTGTATGCAAATTCCATCAAACTTTATTCTTTGCTGTTTGCATCGATGGCTGGTCCCCAGTATAGAACTGAACTGACACCAGTTCTGGTGAAAATGATTCTGGACTTTAAACTAACATACCAGTGACAATGAACTTGATTACTGATAACTGAATAAATAATTGTGTATTACTTAAACAGATGAAAGTGGATTTTCTGTACTTAGTTGAAACTGAAACATCCCATGTGAAGTTGAATTCACAATGGCCACATTAGTGGCAGCAAAGCTGGTTTTGCTTACAGAAATTATGATGGATATCTCTTGGGATTCCTGAAAATTTCAGCAGTTTGTTTTGTTTTCAAGTAAAATAATTAAACATCATGGCAACACTGATTTAAACCTGAGCAAATTAAGGCCATAGCCAAATTTTTCTTATGGGACTCACTGAAAAGCTTTTTTGCTTTCCTCAAAAGGTTTTAAAGCTGTATCAAATACAGTTGTTTCATAGGCAAAATTATGTCTACAAGTTTTCAGTTCTGCCATACTCCCTGCACCATTATAGGTGCTTCATACAGGGAAAGGAGAGTTGTCTTGTACCAGAATTATTAAAGGAACAGTAAAAAGTCTTGTCAGGTATTGACACCATGCAACTTAAGCATTTAATTGAGGAGCCTATTTCTTTCTCCTTAGAGAGAATCTAGGCTCCTTATTTAGATAATCTAATTCTCTAGAAGAACATACCTGGCACCACTGACCTTATGCAGCCCCTGGGATTCCAGGTTAGGCACTTACTTGGCATTTCAAGAAGTGACGATAAATATTCTCTCTTATTCCCTGACCTAAAGTACAAAAAAAAAAAATAGGGTACCAAACTAAAAATGTATTTCTAACCCGATACTGTTGTTTTGCCCTAAAAAACATGCTTTAGGAATTTCTGTGGCCAAAATGCAAGCACAGAAATTAGTGTTTTGTGTATTCATTTATTTGCTTTACATTCCTTGGATGAGGGAAATAATTAACCATTTCTAAATTCCTTTTTTTTGAATTCTAGTGTCTTCTAATGCTATTTTGATTGCATTTTCTTTTTGATTACTTTTTCTTACTGTGTTGCAAGTAAGCTTATTAAAACCTGTTCAAGCAGTTTAATAATACACTTCAGTGTTCAGCTGTTTTCATTCTAGTAAAAACACTGCATTCTCTGAATATGAATTTATTTTCTGTGTACTCTTTTATATAAGGAAATACACTGCATGTCTGGGTGTTTTTTCACCTTGATGTGTCCTTCCTGTCTGTTCAAACAAACAGTATGTGTAATGTTCATGGTCCTAAAAACTGAGCTTTATTATTCTGTGTTTGCATATAGCTCCCCAGCTGGGGATTTTATGGTAAGGTGGTAGCATCATGCACAAATGCAGATTTTTCTTTTGCTATTTATTCTTTGCAAACTTGAGCATATTTCAAAAAAGCAAATCACTTCAAATAAGATTATATGTCATAACAGATGTTAGTTTTAGATACTTAAGCTGTTATTTCTGCCTCGCAATCATTTCCATTTGGAGAATTTGAGATTTTCGGTATGACAGTTCTAGTACAATTTAATATCATTTAACAGTTTGAATGGCTAATCTAGATGATACACGTAGTGATGAATATTAGGTAATAATTGCTGAAGTTGGCTTTTTAATGCCTGGTTTGGACTCCTGAATGTCACCTGTTACTTCAGAAGTGCTCAGTGTTTGGCAGCTGATGTCAGACTTGAAGGCAGTGGAAGTATCTGGCTGCTAAGTTCTCCTAGTCTTCAGCCTGGTGTGATTGTCCAAACAGTGACTCACAAGCCAGGCTTTACCAGTTTGTTTTTACTAAGGCACTACTGCCACAGAACAGCTTCAGGATTCTTAATGCAGTAGGTTGATTACCTGGGGCTGATTAAATAACCAGATGCAAACCCAGATATTTGTGTTTGGAGACTGTGCTGGGGCTATCTCTCACTGGGGAAAGCAGTCTACTGCCATGTTTTTAACTTCAGGATCACAACCTTTGAATAAATAGTATTAGGAGTTGTACAGATTAATGATTCAAAGGAGTCAATTAGAGGGGAACTTGTGGGGCTTAGCATACAAATATTTTTGACTTCATGTGAACTAAGTCTTTTCTCCTACTTATTTAAATGTGCTTCAGTTGTACAGCTCATCCTATTAATGCAATACAAAACCAGAATTAGTAAAATTAAGTAAAATATTTAGCAGCGTGAAAGTACAGCACTGATGCGTTATGGTAACATCACACCTCGCTCTGTCTGCCAAAGTATGGAGTCTCTCTGAGTTAGAATGAGTGTGTTCTCACCTAACATCTATCCAAAAGTACATTTACCATATGTGCTGATGAATTTGCATTAAAGCATTCAAGATGGTATAGATATTTCTAGATGCAGAATGTTGGGGTGAGGAGCCCAAAACTTCAATAACAACTCCCTCTTCAAATGTCTAATTACCCCTTCAGTTATTTCATTGAGACTTTTAAGAAACAAGTTTTTTAGATTTTCCTTGTAAGTCAAAACTTCAATAATCTCCATAACGTGTCTGGTTGTTTCCAGTTTATGAATATATATATTCTTGAGCTGAAGTGCTGTTGGGATTTTTTGTTTGTTTTTAAATGCTTATGTAGCTGCGAAGTAGGTGTGTCTCTGCCACAGGACCTGTTCCTGATGCATTTTAGGCTCAATTTAGCTAGTTTACATAGCTGACTGTATCCTTTTACCTTTAAAACACTCTGTTGTGAGGCTGACCATTCACAGATGTCTACCAGACATCTTTTTTTCATCTTTACCACTAATGACACCATGAAAAGAAACCAAACAATTTCATGTGTTTACTTTAAGCCTTCCTCCTTGTTTTTTTATGAAGCTGAAATTGTAATTGTCATAGGTGTTTTTGTATTAAGTTTCTCGAACTAGTTATAGTTTCAACAAGGGGCTTATGATCATGGTATGTCCTCACTAAAATACAAATAATTTGAAATTTAGATGTTAGCAGGGATGATACTTTATAGTATATAAAGTACTTAATTATTATGTTGTTACTGCAAAGGTTAACACTGAATACCATATTCAGGTGCATATTAAAGTCTGGATACTTTTTTACTAGATCAGCTGTCACTTTCTAGTCTTAGAGCACATTTTTATTCAGGGATCAGTTTTAATTTAGCTTTTAACAAACTTGATTAATTCATCAAGATCAAAGTTAGAGTCCTTTTTGCAGACAACTAAGACCATACTTGACACTGACTTGAAGCTTTATGACTTTTGTTTTCAGCCCCCATTGCATGCTATATTGCTGTAGAATATGAAGGAACATATAAATGGTCATATCTGAAAAGATACTACCACTTACTGTTTTTAATACCCATGTTAGAAGTCTAATTTTCTGCTTCAAGTAGTTTTACAGATCAGTAGTTTAAAGCATGTGTCCAAAATCTAAAGTTGTCAAACTTTTTAACTATGAATATCTGTTTTTAATGATTGCAGTTGAAGATTAGCTGAACTATTCACCATTTAGTAGCTTCTGTCCTTGTATTTGCTTTATGTATAAATGAAAATGTATAAGCTTAGAGATGTGACTGCACTGAATTTATGCAACGTGATAATCTTTGCATAAATTACATGGGTATATTTAGAAGTCCTAAGTAGAATGTGCTAAAAAAATTATTTGTTTAGGCATTTAGCATTGAAACTTGCCCTTCTCTCATTCATGCACATTCAGGTGTATGGGCTGGGGACTTCTGCAATGTGCATTCTGTAGATGTACTTTGTTGTCAAAAGGCCCTTCTAGCACTTGTCCATGGGAAGGATACTTGGTGCTTCTCTTACATTGTGTAAGTCTTCTATTGTGTAAGTTTGCAAAAATTCAGAAAATAATTAGCACTTTTCTGTAAACTTTTTTATAGTCTTAACTTTGTGGAGGAGGTAATTTGACACTTACCTGTGTAGCTCTGAATCTGTTGACAGTTATAGCAAACCCATGTTTTCAGTTCTGCTGTGTATGAACACAGTTGTGATTCTGGTATTGGAAAGGTGAGTCAAGCAGGATTCAGATGTTTACATAGTTAAAAGGGAGTAAAACTAGTCTGAGAACTTGTAGTGCTTGAGAGAAGTTAACTATCAGCTCTGGGGAAAAAAAGCTGGTGTGGTGTTGTGACATTCCACTGATACAGACCTTCTGACACAGCCAGAGCTCGTTGGGTTCCTTAGCACAGAACTCTGAGAAATGCAAAATATTTTACAGGAATTCAGCCTTGACAAAAGGTGCTTTTGGAGTGAGGATGATAGAAAATGTGTATTGGCATACACACTTAAGTATCAAAGCCTTTGTACTACTGATTGTCTTTGGTTTCATTATTTCAACATGTTTCAAAAGCAGTTGTCTTCTAAAACAACCTGGAACTACTTCTAAAGCAACATGGAAATACTCCCAAGAATTAGAAGTATTTCTATGTTGTTTTAAAGGTAGTTCCAGGTTGTTTTAGAAGATAACTACTTATCAGCTGTGTTGAAATAATAAAACTAAAAGTAGTCCTAATTATTGGGACTATTTCCACATGCATGGAAAACTACTTAGAGCAGTCATGTTCAGTGGTAGTGCTTTTTGTGCTTGTCCCAAAAATTGACCAAAATCACAATGGTTTCTGATGTAGTAGAGCATGCTGTAGTAGAACCATCCCCTTTCAACAGAACTTTCTAGAAAATATTTGCTGATACGTGACCTACATTATTGAAATGCTTTTAAGTTCTGCTTTGAGATGAAAGCTCCATATTTGCGTAGATGATAACTGTCCTCTTTAAAGATAGAATGTACATCTTTGGGGAGCTCAAAGCAGTGTTTTAGTATCATAAAGTCTAGTTGCACAGATTTAAGATGAATCTTGTACCCAAAGAATGATTTATCCCTTTTGAGATAGTTAAATTTCACATAATGTTGCTTTGTAGCATGCAGTTCATTAGTGTGAATTAAAATGGAGCTTAAAAATTTGAAGCACTGATTGCCAAAATATTTCCCAAAGTCACAAGTAGATAGCGAGATGTGTGGGTAGTGGGGTAGCAGAATGCAATTCCCATACTTAAATCCTGCTTCACTTTAGTGTTTTCAGAACACTTTTCTAATGTGGGGTGCCAGCCTATTTTATGTTTACACTGCCAGAAATTAATACAAATCATGGAAACAAACCTGTTTTTTTAGCTTTGTAGACATGAACTTTCTCAGGTGTAAAGAGGATGGGAAAAGTTCTGCTTCCAGCAGTGCAAGACCTTTCACTTGAGATACATGAACTTGCAAAATAGAGTGATGCAAGGGTGGACTTAGAATCATTTCACCATGTCACCTGGTAAAGCAGTTTACAAATTAATCACAAACACATATTCCATTCTTCTCTAAGAACTAGGACCAAATGGAGCAGTTTTAGGAATTAATCATGGTGGGGCCTTTCTTACAGACTTCTGCTCTCCAGAGAATTTTTAGTCTGTAATAATGATAATCATACATTATTTCATATGTTTTCCAGGTCGTCATACTTTATCTCGACAACATTCATGTATGTAACAATTATCAAAAAAAAAGAAAATTTCTAGTCAGTCTATAGCGAAGATAAAATGTCACACACATGGTTAAATCCAGTTTTTATCAATAGTAGTTCTTTCCCCCTGCCAGCTACAGAGGTAGCAAAGCATATTTTCTATTTCCTCACCACTGGTTTTTGCAAGAGCATTTACTTCCCACCAAGGACTGACATAAGATGAATTTAAGACTTGATTGAAAATCCTGATGAGATTTCTTCTGAATGCTTGGGGACAGTGGGGAACACATCCAGCTTTGCCACTGCTCACACCTTCTTTAGAAAGCAGATTTGCTGTGGTAGGCAGGTTCTTTTCATTGTCCTATTGAGAAACAAACCTGTAAGGGCATGGAAGCAGATTAGTCACTTGAATTTTGTTCTCAGGCCGCGAGAGAATGAAAGCCAACCAATCCTCACAGTAAAGGCTGCTGCAAACTAAAATAGTGCTTGCTGGTCTCTTGTGAGCACTCAAACCTGTTTGAAGACCACCTCACAAAGTGTCAATGGCATTTGGTCTGGGATGTGGCAGGAAACAGAAACCGTCTTTTTTAATTTATCTTTAAAATTGTCTAAGGCCTTCCGGGGGGGG
>VXBA01000665.1:1546803-1585529 GCA_013399895.1 Serilophus lunatus | reverse complement strand
GATTGGAGTGTCAGAGCGGGGGGGGGGGGGGGAAGGAACTGATCAAATAAGCATAACAGATTGCTTATCCAACAGGAAGCCATTACTCTTTATAGTTGATTGAGGGAGAGAGAACTGGGAAAAAAAGGCTTCTCTCTCTTCATACCAGCTTTGACTAAACTTTCTTAGAAAAATTAAAGTAAAATCTTAGTTTCATCATGTCTTGTCTTCCAAAGCTGATCATGTCACTTTTTTTGACTCATAGAAAACCCTCTATTTCAAAGCTTGCTTTTTTTTTTTATTCCTCCAATGTGTAGAATACCTGCTTTCTGAGGGATGTAGTTTGACATGAGCCTTTTCTGGTTCACTGTCGCAGAAGGTCACAGTCAATGTGGATCAGATATCTTCTGTATTTATTATATCCATACTATGTGGATGGCTGTATCTTTAGGGGGGGTTGGCAGTCGTGGGATGTGTGTGATATATTTCCCACTGCTCTGTGGAATTACTGTGGTGCAGACAGAGAAGAGACAATAGTGAAATTCAGGCACAATTATAGTGCCTTAAGTTCTCTAACAGCAGTTCTTTTACTGCAAGTAGAAGAGATTATGGGTTTACATGAACTATTTTCAGTTTCTGAAGCTATCCCAGAAAGACCAAAGAAGTTAGCCATCTTTTTTCTGTCTCTGTAGCTTCTGTGTATTGGAAAACATGGGAGAAACATGTCTGAAGTAAACAAAATCATGGAAAACATTTATGGTTCATTGAAATAACTTTTATTGCCCTCAGTGAAAAGTATTTGTAAGACAGTATGGTAACCTCCTAATATTTATGTGTGGAAAAAAAACCTGTCCTCCATAAGGCTGAAAATCTATTAGTAAGCTTTGTGGCATTTCTTTTTCATAGGTTAGCTTTAATGTTCCACCCTTTCCCATTTAGTGCTGACTGTTTGTACCTCAGGCCTTAGTATGCAAAGGGTCTCAGCTAAATCACGCTGAATTCGGCAAGTGCATTCTCAGCAGGGGCTGCAGGCCCGTGCCAGGCACTTGGCCAAGCACCAAGAAAGTGCTTTCTTTTATGAGAGGTGACTGTCCTCCATGTCCTGCAGTTCCCCACCTTACTCATATTTAACTTGTGCATGAAATGAAAATGAGCTCTTAACGACATTAGTCTCCCTCGTTAATCAGCCTAATGCATAACTGCTGTGGATCACTAGAACTGATTCAAGCATTTCTGAAGGAAAGAGGCAATCCCAGGCTGTCAGAGTGCATACACAGCAGAGTTGTTCACACTGCATCTCTAGTTTTATATTTGGATGCTGTTAAATTTACTGTTAATAAAATCAAATCTTAGTTTGTGTCATTGTCGGTCTCCAGAGTGTCTGAGTGTACAGCATTTAGAAGGAACTTTTGTCTTCCTTTGAAGTGTCTTGTTAAACTACAGAATTTGTATTCCAATACTAAGGATTTTGTTTTCTTTTAGGATCGAAATAGAATGTATGACAGTCTGAATATGCACTCTTTGGAAAACTCCCTTATTGACATTATGAGAGCAGAGCATGATCCACTTAAAGGTATGTTATTATGCTAAATAATGAAAAAAGGGTCATCCATTCTGCATATTTGAATTAATGCTGATTGATAATTTAGATTCTAGGCTCATATTAAAATAGCAAATGAATTATTTTCTCACTCACATGGAAGGTTAATTTTAAGCTGTATTTTATTGAAGAGATTGGTTTACAGTTGCTTAAAACAAGTTCTAGTATCTTCATAGTTTTTCTGCTTTCCCCTCCATCCTTCCCTCCTTTCCCTGAGAAATTCCTAGTTTGTTTTACTTGAATTTTTCTTGGCTGCTGTAGAAAAATCTGCCTGTTTGTGAAGTCACAGTGTTCTGTTAGAGGTAGTGAAAAGAGAATGGAAGGGGAATCAAACCTCTACCAGTGTTAGCCAGTTAATCTTTCAGTTCTCTGCAGTGGAATCTGAGAAGAAAATTAAGTCCATTGATAAAATCAAGTTGTCCTTTCTAACATTTTGCAAAGCTTCTTGGAAGATAACAGTGCATTAAATTTGAAGAAGTCCAGAAATAGACTTGCTTTAAGAATGCTAGTCCCTCTTACCCCTTTGGGCTCTGTTAAATCATTTGGCCACAGCAGGAAGCATCCAGCTACCATATGTGGCCTTCAATTTTAACTGTTCTGTTCACTGTACATTGACTCACTCTGGTGAATGTTGTTTTTCCATACTTTCTCAGGTGGTGTTTACTGTTGAACATGGAGGCAGGGAACTGAAGCCATTTTATTTGCCCTGATCAAATGTTACTTTGTTTGTGGTGTTCTAATTAGATTAACACCATTCAACTTTAAAATTAACCAAGACTTCAAGCTTGCTGGGTAGAAATTAAGTCTCTGATTTGAAGCAATTGAAAAAATAAAACAATCAAAAATTATTTATTTCTTTTTGCATAATTATTTACTCCCATCCGTTCTCTATTTACTAGAGGGTCCTAGACTCCTTAATATATATTGCGTTAGTACATAAGGGGCTGTGTTCTAATTTGAAAGACATCTTGCTAAACTCTGCTCATGGTTTTGTTAGGACCTGTGTAATCAATGGCAAGACCTGTAGCATTCAGATACCATGTCATAGTACTTTAAGATTTCCAGTATTCATGCAAAAGTTTGGGTTTTGTCCCCACGATAAAAATCTGTACATGGCATTTACTTAGGCAGTTAATTTTCTTCCACTTTACAGCGGAAGCTGAAATTAAGTGTCTTTAAGTGTTATTAAATCTGATGTCCTGTTTCTTACTGCCTACAGAGAATTAATTCCAGTTTTAGCAATTTTGTCATTTAAGTCCCTTATTAAATTCAGTTTATCTGTTTGAAATGTTTGCAAAATACAATTCTGTAACACAAAGGGTTTGAAGCAGCTGATCAGCTGTCCCTGTGGTAACTGCTGTGGACTAAAAGCATGCATATCTCATCAAGGATGAGCTGACTGGGTGTACCATTCCTGCTCCAAAGCCTTGTTGCTTCTATTTGCCACACTCAGGTGGTGACTGATATTTCTCTGGCTGTCAGAAAGCCATTCTTAGGAATAAAGTTAGAGAATGCAGATGTTCTATCACAACAAACTGTCATTAGAACCTCTCACGTTCCTGAAAACCAATCTGTTTCTTCTTTCTGTGTGTGCTGACATGACAAATGGAAGTGGTTGCTCTGTTGCCCCTGCCATCTTTCTGTTTTGATTTTGGCTTTGTAATGCAGAAGAGGTTTCAGAGGCACAGCAAGCACAGGAAAGACCAACTTTTTTATTCATAGCTTCATATTTCATTATGATACAATGGATGAAAATGATGTATTTCCAATAATTTTTCTTTGTAGAATAAGATAAGACAGCCTTAAGATTTTAAAGTGAATTTGGTTCATACATAGGCACTTTGAAAAACTCAGTTTCCATCTGTGCTTTCTAGGGACATGAACATAGGGTGTCAATCTACAGTTAAGAGATTTATTTTTTTAACGGTTTCACCATCATCCTCTTGCAGTGAAAATTCTGCTAAGTTCTATGATTGAGCTCAAGCAGATGGAAGCCATAGATAGTGATGAATTCAAAGGAAACCCATTTTTCTGTTTGAGTGCCAGAGAACAATGCAAACGCCAACTGAATTTAAATAGAGTAATTGTGTGCTGTTATTTAAATTGATTGAATAAGATTTTTTTTTTCTCTGTGGAAGTCATTTCAGCTGAAACAGCTACATTATTAACAGTAAGGCATGAGAAGTGTTCCTTATGGACTGAAAATGGGAAGAAGAGACCTCGTGCTAGAACAGCCTTTCAGTTCTTCTCTACCCACTTCTGTTTATTCACCATTAGTTGGCATTTCTGTAATTTCTGAGCAACTTTAACTTTTTTTTCATGCCGACCATGAAACAATAATTTGATTATATCAGTCTGTGGCTTCTCTTTTCACTACAGAAAATCTAACATTTACTTAAGAACCCATCATATTTGGTTGCATAATGCACAGGATTAAGAATATTATTATTTTTTGTTGTTCTTATTAATATATAACATACTTAGTTGTCACTAAAGAGTATTTTGTAACTAGAGACAAGTTTTCAAATAAGTCTGAGCACACTAAAACAATGCATCTTTTATATCTGATCATAGCGATGAAGTGAAAGTCCCTGGAATTTTAAGCACGTGTTTCAGATTTAGCTGCTTACAATATTTGAAGTATGACTAAGCATCTTGTCTCAGACTTTGCACAATGCAGAACAGACACTTTGTGTACTCGCTGCAACTTTGCACGTCAAGATCCATTTTAGAAGGAAGTCAAATTTCACCGCTTTTTCTTTCAGGAACTTAAAAAAACTTTATCTCAAATACAATTCACTGAAAACTAAGTTATTCCTGACGTAAAATTGTTTATAGTTTATAGTTGCGTAGTCTTGCCTTCAATTAGACAAAGTTTAGTCATTGCAACAGATGTGATGGAAAGAAAAGTAATTTTTAGCTTCCAGTAAGATATTTTCAGGGTAGGGTAATAGAGAGTAGATGTTTGACTTCACTAGTCATTGCAGCAGAAATACTGATCATATTAAAACTAATCTTCCCCCTGCAGTTTCTCAAAATGCATTTCATGACAAGACCTTAAGTAATGTTAAGATTATCCCATCCATTCCACTTAAACTGAAGTAAAAAATAATTCCTTTTTATATCGTTGTTCTTAAATTACCCTTTTTATTTTTCTAATAGTCCTTAAAACAATTTTGAGAGAATTGCAATACTGGTAACATGAAATACAGTATTGCTAGTATGCTCTTCAGACATAACACTTGGGTACTTGCATATTTTTCTTCTTGTCCTCCCCCAAATATCAATGCATCTTGATGTCAAGAAACAGGAGAGTCAATGCATTTGGGCTAAAACAGGTTATGGAGAAAGCTTAGAAGTGGTGATTATATTTTGGATGAAATCTCTATAGGATTTAAATGATTTAAATGATTTTTTGTTTACTGTTTTAAACATCTTTCTAGTAAAGACTATGGTCTTTTTGCATGAAATTGTCTTTCGGATGGCGAAAGTATTGATACTACACTTAATTTACAATTAATTTCTGTATCCTGAACACCTGACCCTGAGAACAACTTAGTTGGTCAGAACATGGTGCTGATTACACCAAGGCTGTGATTTTCATCTCTGTATGGACCGTTCACTTACGAGTTGGACTTGATAATTCCTAAGTCTCTTCCAACTCACAGTACTCTGTGATTCTTACGTTTCTGCAAGGTAGATATAAGATAATACATGAATTTGAAGCAGCCGTAGTTACTAGTGGGAGTGCCAAGAAAGAATATTATTTTTTGTTCAATTTTTTTCTGTTTCTTCATGAGGGGAAAAAAATGAATTAGCAAAGTTACACAAACATAGTTTTGTACAGCTGTTAATAAATAATTAAAGTAGAACAGTATTTTGCTTATCCATGGGGAAAAGTAATTTGGTGCACTTTGAAATCTGTCTTGAGCTTTTTCCTGGATTTATTTTCCCTTTAAACTTTAGTTGAGTTTTTCAACTGTTAGACATCATTCTTCTAAAAGCAACCTGCTGGTGTCTGCTCAGTGGAGTAAAAAGAAAAGCATTGGTGACTCAGCAACAGTCAGTAGAGAATGTTGTCTGTCTTCGCATGCAGCAACTTTTATTTTCAAAAACATTTTATATTTTTCTTTATGAAGCCCTAAGGTTTAAAGCTGTGTGGTTACTTCCTACAGTAATTCAAATGGTGCTCAGAAAAGAGTTTCTGAGGCTGGAGGGGAAAAAAAAAACCCATGAAGGAAAAAATTCACTCTTAGTCTTATAAAAGCTTTGGAATTTTACATACAGATTTTTTCTTTTTTATGTCATAGAAGCTTTTTCAGAGAAAAGAATATTTTTATAAGACTGATAGACTAAATTGTCTAAATAGATAAACCCATTGGCAAGACAACCCATTTGGCCTCATTATGACTTGCATAATTCATACACAGTCACTGGAAAATGTAGCAGCTAGGCTTTCTGTAACTAGGTGTTGTCCAAACACGGCTTTGTGCTGTTGTCTTAACTACGCTGATTCCAAAAACTGCCCTTTCTGGAACTGCTGTGATCCTCAGCCATTACTGTTACTGGGAAAAGCTTCACTTGGAAGCGTTCTCTCTGAGAGATCCCTTGAAAAAGAAAAACAGAAAATGAATTTGTGATTTGCGGTCTTTTCATACAACCATTTAAGACTTTTGTTAAAAAACAGGAGAGAAATGGACATCAAACTTGTGAATCAGCAATGTTTAGAGCAGTCATTAGACATAAGTCTATCCCAAATGATTTAATGTATGGGAATTCCTCCAACAGTTTAGTTAAACAGGAGTAGAAAGTATGTATTTCTAAAAGTAGATCTGAATTTGCCTTAAAATGAAAAGTGAGTAAGCACAAATACAGCTGTATGCTTAGAAGTTGACAAAAATTTAAATTTCCATTGCCTGTATTAGTAACATGAGATTATAGAAATGTAGCTAAGCTGCGTTTGTTACTCTTTCCTCATGGTTTGGATTAGCAAGATTTTTAATTGGATTTAGTGGATAAACTGCACCACCAAAATTTATTTTCAGGCTTTTTTTTTTCCCAGTTCTTATAGAAGAATGCCTTGTGAGAAATACACACCAGGCAGTTCTGTTAATGTTAATTACATTAAGATAAGGAAGAAGGGACTAAATTTAATAAACTCCAGTTGCTTAAGAATGTCAAACATACCTGCTTCTCTTGAGCAATACATAGTTTGGATAAACAGCAGTAGTTTGAATTTAGACATGATGCATGAGAATTGTCGATTAGCAGTAACATGATGAAGTTGCAAGTTCATGTTTGCAAAGAGAAGTTCTGTAACATGATGCTCTTTATGATACAGAATGGTAATATTAGGCATTCTCTTTGTTCCAGACTGCAGCATGTTATGGACAGATTCTGTAGACAGATAGTGAATCGATTATTTGCCATATCTCAGGAATGGAATAAGTTGAATAAGTCTATTTAAGTATTAGATAATCTTTAACGTGTAATTGATTTTAAACTGGTAAATCGTCTTTATTATTAGAACTTTTTTCAGTCAAATGGAGGCCACTGGAACTTCCAGAGTATCACTGAATGGTTTATATGATTCTAGATTACTGCCATTGAAGTGGGATGGCATTAGATAGGATTTGTGCCTTGTGCTTAAAACATTGGGGGTTTTTTAATGCATCAAAAAACATGCAGTGAAAATAGCCAGCTAGAAAGATGCATGGGATAGAACCATTGTTGTGAGTTGGTTCTCCCATTATCTCTGTTTTATATACTGATATTTTAAGTGCGGTTTAATACAGCAAATGTCATTTAAATAGAATAATCTGTTAAAAAACAGTGTCATTTGAGGACTGTGTAAAACTGATCTTGAGCATAGTTCCATGTGGAGTGTTCTGAATTTATGCATGTCATGAAATTCAGGTGGACATCCTAGGAAACACTGCATTTTGCTTCAACAGATTAATTTGTGGAATAAGAATCTAAGTTAATGTACCAGATAATGGTGACTGTATTTTGAAAAAGGAAACATTCTATGTTAAAAATGTTTTAAAAAGCTGTAAGTTGAAGTGCTAGACTGGGTGTTAAGTTCATCAGAATGCAGTAATACAGAGTATGATTTCAATGAAATAACAATGTAAGTAAGACTTTGACCTGTCAGTACAGTGGAACATGTACTGAATGTTTCCTGTCTAAGCTTCCAGTCATTAATTATCTGAGTTAGCAGATTTATCTCCCTAACAGCAAGGGTGAGTTTTCTGCTGTAGTGGTAGGTCCAGCTCCATGATGCTCTCACTCCCTGCTGCTTAGGGAGAAGGGCTTCATTATTTCAGATTGGTATCTATGCTGCAGATGCAGTTTATTTGTGAAGCTGTGAGGCGGGGGAGGGGGGGGGAAGGCAAAACCTGATTTGTAAACCAGAATTTACTGTCTTGTTAGCAGTTTTCCTCTCTAGGTGTTGACACTGGTGGACCAGCCTCTCTTGCCAGACCTTAAGTCTTGCCTCTGTTGCTGTAGTAATTATAGAAAAAAACCCAAACATACTCTGTCTATCTTGCTGAATAGGACAAGAAAATAAAAGTATACAGACAGGGAGAGACTGTCACCTCAGACTCGAGAAGGTTTGAGATTGTCTCAAAATTTCTGTTGTTAGATAGAGCATTCTGGTTTTCAAGAAATGGCTCATTGTTACAAGTATTTCTGTAGCACCATATATAAATATAATAGTGACAATGGTCTTGTGAAATCCTTTCTGTTAGACAAATGAGTATTAGCATTTACAGACCAAAGAATTGTGAAGTATAGCCAAGTGACCTGTTATATAGCAGGCTGAGCAAACTTGGCAGCTCCTAGATTGCAATTTCAGGATGCCTTGCTCCCAATTCTTCCTCTATTTTACCAGCATGCATTGCAAGAAGGGCAGAATTTTGGTAGTTCCAAGAAATGTTAGATATAGCTGTAAATGTTCAGTATGGCAGAAAAAAAGGCTTGTACATTAAAACTGGATATCTTGAAGACAAGGAACATGAAAACAGAAGTTCCTACAAAGATTTTTATTTGCTGTCTTGCCTAAGCCTGCTCAAAGATTCTGTAGAAGTTGGAGAAGACAGCAGAGTCCTTCTGTGTGGCATTTATCTGCCTTTTCCAGGAGCTGCCCTTGCCTTTCAGTGCTTTCTCTGCACTTCGAAATTCCACAACAAATAGTTTGTACCTAATCTGCAGGTGTTCTGATACCATCTATTTTTACAGTGATGAAATCTGTAGGAAGAGAAGTAGAACATGGCTATGTAAAGGTCTTTTTCCACACTGCCTGTAAATTATAAGGCTGAACAAAATTTCCTGAATCATCTTAATATTTTTCATTTTTAAGAGTTCACAATGCATATTTTTTCAATTTTTTTGACAAAACATTACCATGTTGGTTTCTTAGAAGAGCAGAACTTAAACCCTATTATTTATGGATTTTCAACAAAAATATTTTTTGTTTACCCCCAAAGGTGTTCCTTGGGCTGCAGATCTACTGTTTCAAGAGATTTCTAATCTTGCTGCTAAGTTCATGGTTTTCCCAGCAGTAGGGGGAAAACCAGTGTATGATAGGAATTGCTAGAGAGCCTTAATATATAGATTGCTGATTAGGTTTTCTTTCCTTTTTTTTTTTTTTTCCCCCCTGTGGTTTCTTTCTTGCAAGCCATCTGCATATATATTACCCCTTAAACCTGTGTGAGTTCTAAATGCCCATTGCTTCCCAACTGGGTTTTTCTTTGTTACCACAAGCTTTCTCATTTCCTCCAAAATATTTAAATGTTTAAGTCACAGTGGGTTTTTTATATATGCTTCAGATTATAAGCAAGCAAGTATGTTTGAATAGCGAGATAGACGGCAATGTAGTTTTTTGCACATTAAAACAGAATTCTTCCAAACACAGCAGCTATTGTAAATGTCTCTCTAGGTCAGTGTGTGCAGCACTGGTATGTTTGCTACTTCCTGTAAACAGAAAAGTCTCCTTTAATAAAAAGGAATTTGTAGTGAACAGACACTTCAGTTGTGCATTTTAAACTGTTAATTTAACTACTGAAGTATAGCATGCCGCCATTGTAGGAAAATGGAGTTGTTGAAAAATTCTAATGTCAGGATATAAGGTGTTCTAGTAATTTTTATTCAGTTTAAAATGCTGGAAATGTTATCTATCATTCTTTAATTTTGTTGATTCTGTAGATACTCTGGTTTTGCTAGAATTACTAAGAAATGTTACATACAAGGTTTATATGAAATATACTGAGATGCAGTCCTAAATCTGTTAATAAAATTCTAATGCCTTAATTCCTAATAACATGATTTTTCTTAAATTGATCCACTAGAGAAGCACAAGTGTAGAAATGCCACTCTATTAAGTATGTGCATAGTACAGTTATTCACAGTCACTGTGAAAGAGAAGACTAAAGCAGTCAGCACTATTTCTGGGTGTCGTGAAACAAAAAGTGGCTTTATCCTATTGGAGCTGATCCCAAAGCACACTGTGGATCTTATGACCAGAGAATTAAGGTTAAGAAGTCTGTTCTTGTCAGCTTTAACTTGGGTCAAGGGTATTGTTGGTTAATGTGCTTGGAGTTAAATATTAGCTCTTTATTTCCCTTAGGCAAACTGGAAATAGAGTTTAGGATTATATTCCAAGCCGTGATTTTTTTTTATTTATTTTTTTTTCCTAGCATAATAACTAAAACCTCTGCATTTGTTTTGTTCCTCGATTTTTGTTTTCTTTTAAGGTCGCTTGAGTTATCCACATCCAGGGACTGACAATCTTCTGATGTTAAATGGTAAGTGCTAATCTTATAACAGTTTCTAATTATCTCTAGCTTAGCTTAAATCTGACATGTTGGTATAAAATTATACTATTCTGTTATTGAATTACTTGCCTCTAGCCTTCAACACTGATGGGACTGTTGCCATTTTTCAGAGTTGAATGGCAAGAGCTAATCTGGCAAAAGCTAATCTTGCAACAGCCTTTCATTATATCTAGGTTATTGGAAATCTGAAGTGCTCATAACGATGCACTGTTCTTTTTTGTTCTTAAGTAAACCACACTTGTATGTTCCCCAAAGAGCTGCTAGAAACTTATACTGAAACAAGAATTAGAAAAATTATAAGGATAGAAATGCATGTTTTTCTATCTTGCATAAATAAGTGAACGAGACACCTTGTATTAGTCTCATGTGAAATAGCATTTTATTTCTGTTAGAGTTTTTGGAAGTGGCTTTGTCAAGTGTGTTTCTAACCGTGAAATATGCTGAAGTTAGAGTTCATGTTCACGTTCCTCTCCCAGTAGGTCAAGCTTCATGAACATCTGCTACTCATGAAGGCATGAACTTTAGCCTTTGTTCAGGGCTAAAGAAGGAAGCAAACCTTGGTAATCCATCTAAGTCAATAATAAAATCAGGGGGTTTACACACAAGTGTTTTCTATATTGGAAAAAATTAGAGCTATAGAGCCACAGCTTCTCTAGGAAACATGGAAGCTGTTGTATACAAAGGAAGTACACTTTTGTCATTGACTGGACGGGTCTAAACATTTTTAGTAATGAGGTCTTTACCTGCAAATGTGGTCAGAATACTTTTTTTTATTTGATATCGTGTGGAGATTTTTTTTGTTTGTTGGTATGGGTTTTTTAAATTGCCTTACCGTCCTTCACACTTGTACAAATGGATATAAAACGTTAAAAAAAAAATCTGTTTTATCTTGTGTAACACTGAGTAAATGTTTAAAATTCTAAGGAAATTCAGGTTTAACTTTATACCCAGTAAAGGAAAATAGTGCACAATGGACACTTGAAGTATGTCCTTTGGTATTGAATAGTTAACTTTTAGGTAACGAAGTATCTTGATAGGAAAATATAGCTACTTTAACTACTGAAATCGAATCTGTGTTTAGCCCACACAGGCCATAATCCCGATTCATCTGCATTGAATAGCAAGGTGGCTGATGTTACAACGTTTACAAAACTTAACTTTTTGTATTTAACTGCAGCTTCAAGACCCATTCTGTAAAGTGGCTTTTTCCGGTGGTATATGTACAATTGTAACTACCTGCTGATTTATAATGGAGCGCTAGATGGGAACGTAATAAGAGACACTGAAATATCAGTGTAATGAGTGTAAGAAATTAATATAATCTTAATTCATTTTATTAATATTTAGAATGGTAAGCTTCTCTCTTCAGAGTTTTGTGTGCTAAAAAAAGTGTGTGGGAAGCTTTGGGAATACCCAGGAAAAAAAAGAGATTTTTCCAGAAAAATGTATCTCAGTGGTACGATCTCTCCTAAAATCTTACCATAGAGTTAGAATATGAATTGAAGAATATCTTGTTCTTAATGCTGGTGTGGTTTCTATTGTCCTTTGGAAGGTAGGACTTAGTGACTGCTTCCCTCTTTAAAAGCTGCAATATTATTTTCAGCCTTTAGCAGGTGAGATAAAAATAACTGTTTGAATATTTAAAAGGCACTGCCGCGCCTAATTTTTAGGTGTGCCCTTTGGTATTCAATTCAGAGCCTTGGTTCAGACAACTAGACATAGCTGGAGTTTGACAAAGCCATCGGTGCAGGCCAGTGCCGTCACGTACACTGTTCAGAGCCCCTCCAAGCTGGAATGTCTGAACTGCAACTCCTTACAGCTCCAGAACAGAAGTGCTGGGAACAGCAGCTCCAGCTGCTCAGACTCCACACAACCTTTCCTTCATAGCAAGAATTGAGGGGCCTCCTCCAAATGTGCAACAATGAGACTTGAACTGAAGACTTCAGTTTTCTTCCCTGCTGAAGAGGATTCAAGCTAACATTTCCCTCTATCCCTATAACTGGTGCCATGGAGAGAGAATAGGGAAAAGAAAATTTGGTAATCAAAGACTCACATTTGTCCCTTAGTTTCTCGGTAAGAACTGTAGTAGCAACAAGGAGGAGCAAGAATACCAGACTATCATGAAAGCAAACCACAATTATTTTTAAGGACCAAAGACCCATCTATGGATCCTTTAATACTTAACATTAGATCATGACCCTCACCGAATTTTAGTTGAATTGATTATAGTGAACTGGTATCTCTGGATTCCAGAAAGATTCTGATGCAAGCCAGGCTGAAATTCCTTATCACTTTCAAGATGAAGCACATCTAGATAAAACTTTTTATTAGGTAGTTTTTCCTCTTCTTACATTATAGATTTTTTTCCCACTCATTTAAAGTGTACTTACTGAACTATACCTAATATTAATATTTACAGTTTTCATTATTTAAATGAAATGAACCAAAGGAAACTTGATTTATGTGTTTTAATAAATTATATATATTCTAATTATATATCTCTTTCAGCTTAACCTGTAAAAAAAAAGCAATGCATTTTTAATGGCTGTTATCTCAAAAGTCAGAAAAGATACTTTGGTATGGGCTTACCTGGGTACATCTTTAATTGTCAGCTTAGAGAGAACCTTTCTGAAGCAAGTAGTAATGCAAGAGTCCAGTTTTTTGGGGTGTAGAGTGTTTTTCACCATTACAGGTTCCCCCTCCTTTTATAGTTTGCTTACTGAAACATAATTCAATCTTTGGTTAGTTTAGCAAGGGAGTGATACGATAGCAGGTCGTGCTTCTAAAAAAACTCTCTCTTAATGCAAGGAGAAATTAATAAACTTCCTATGCAAGAATTGCTAATTGATTTTCTGTGGCCTTCTAGGCTTGCCAAGCTGAAATGGTCATAATGATGCCTTTCAGCCTTAAAATATATAAAAATCTTGTTTCTAAAAAATCTAAATAGAATTTGGGCACCCAAATCCAATAAAATAAAATGGGAATTAGACACCTCTACTTCATTGGGGAATTATTGCTATAATTGTTTATGGGTTTCTTTAAATGGTAAGTATTAATGAAAAAAAGCTTCATTACGTCCCTGTCACCATTTGATCATTGTCAGGAATGTTAGTGCTAAGTAGTATTTTATCTTTCCTGTCTTAAACTTCGTAGTTACCTTTAAAGGAAGTCTGTCTAGTAGTTTTTCCTGTTATACAACATAGTTTTAATTTCGCTCAGTTGTTCAGTTGCATTATTTAAATAGGTCTATATTTGAGCTACGGGTATGTATTTGAAAATGTGTCTGAATAAAACAAAATTATGCATTTGCTGTCTTTGATAGCATTGCTCACATAATGTAGTTCTAGTGTCTATTAGACAAGTGTGCATAAAAACGTACTTGTGTCTCATGGCCATCTCTGAGCAGATTTACATTGCAGAAGGGGGGATAGTAATTTTTCTGGCAGATTTAAGCTGCACTAATATGCAACTTCAGGGATATAAAAACAGAAATTTTAGCTAAAAGGGAATGTCTTTGTATATACATCATTCTGAATTTTGGAAGACTGCAGTGTAACTGGACTTCATTTTTACTGGGCATCATTATACTTCTTGCATGTGTTGACTAAGTTTTATTTTTCTAGAATAGAAGTGTCTCTTGTGCTTTATCACTACTTTGAAATCTTTGCAAGTTATTTGCTAATTAAGATATCCGGCTTTATAGACTGACAGATAAATTAAAAAAATTCTATATGACTTATTTTTTGTCCAAGTTAAGGAAAGAAGTTTAATCTCTGGTTTTGTTGTTGTAAATCAATTATTTACCTGCGGTGTCAGTTGCCAAAAGGGCTGTCTCCCCTGCAGCTACAGATCTATAAACATACACACCAGTTATGTATATGTTAAATACATATATATAAACTACTTGTATAGCTGAACTTATAATTAAATTCATATGATGTGTGTATTTAGACAGACCCCATGCTCTGTAAGCGTGCTGCTTCGTGGGATGTAAGACATTGTTCATGTTACTTTAATAGAAAAATACAGTATTTTTCTAGAGGCAAAGTGGCAGAAAATCCCTGCCCAGACTAGTTTGCAATCTAAATCGGCAAGACAGATAAATTTCAAGGAGGAAGGTCTGCCATGCAATTAAAGTAAATAGTGTAACAACATCAAGTACAATTTGTGTCCTGTTTTCTCCAATTTTGATGTTTTGCTGAAGCAAGAAATGTACAGACAATTTTCTTACATCGTTGTAGTTTCCACATATATAAAATATGCAGCATCTACCCTTTTAAGTTGAAGTGCATTGTTTGGGGTTTTTTCCTTTCATGCTTCTCTTCGAAATTACCATTGCTTATTTTTGAATGTACAAAGCAGAACACTTCATGTGCTCTGTAACAAAATATTTTTCTGTGTATCCGCTTGTCCTAAATGGTTTGATGGGCAGAAAGGGGCAGAAGAGAAGCAGCATAGTGAGGCTTGTGGTAGAAGATGCATATTAGTATGCATTTGTATATTATCCTTTGAGAGAGAACGTGCCAGTGCAGACACTGCTGTGGATGTGATGGACTTGAATTTTTCCTGGTTACTCTAGTTTTACTTGTGGATGGAATTATTAAAAAAAAGGCATATGGGGGTTAGGCAAGGGCTTAGTGATGCTAATGCTATGTGGGAGTCACTTTGGCCAGGAGTCAGAAAACATTTGCACATGCTCCAGCACTGACACAGAACTGCATGTCTTGTGAGTGCCTGGCTTCAGAGAGAAAATGAGTTTGAAGCTCAGCATTAGCCCCCCCTGTGCAACAGCACCTAGTGAGAGAACTGATGGCACAGAAGAATATACTGCTTTTTGGTTTCTCTTTTGATGTCAGAAGTCTGAGTTAAGGTGTTTCCACTTGGTTAGATATCCAGGCCTGCTTTGGAAAATTTTTTTCTCTTTTGGCTTAGTAGGAGAAAGTTGGATCTGAAAAACTTTAAGCAAATGACTGTTCTCCTCAATAACAATTCTTTCAGATGAGAGAGAATAAATCTGAAAGCAAGTTGGATAGAAAGATGGTGACTGTTTTGTAAAAAATAACTATTCCAAGGGAGAAAAAAACAGATTTTTGGAATTCCATAAGCAATCCACTGAATTTCTAGTATGAAGGGATCAAGATAACAAAGAAAAAAAAAAGCATTTTACCTACTAAAATTTCTGAAAACCCCAATCAAATAGGAGGTAGGAGGTACCAGGATATAAGTGCTTTGAAATACAAGAGCAGAACAGTGAGTGACATTTACGAATCACTGATTTTGAGACTACACATATTTCAGTAGCTTTAGGAGAGATATATGCACAGATGCCTAGTAAAATCAAAAAAATAATGCCCAGTCACAGCAGTCTGTTTATAAATGTTGCTATAACATTATGTTATGTATATATGTGTTACTATATATACACTATATTATGTTATCCATTGGGATACTTAACTACAGTGCATTATGATTAAGGTAATTTTTCTCAAATATGAAGGCTGTGAAAAAGGAAGAGAAAATACTTTGTGGAAATCTAACTAAGAAGTTTCGCACAGCTTAATACTTTCTGTTTGAGTAATCCATCTATTTTTAGTTTCCTAGCCTTCAGGCAGAGAAGCAATCAGTAGGGTCTTCTGAACTGTCACTACAAGCATGGTCTCTTTAAGAATCTTGTGCAACTCAAAAGTTAGGAAAATCTTGGATTTACTTGCAGTCTGTCAGAAATTGTTGGTTTGCCTCTGTGCAGTGTTTTTGATACAATGCTATTTCTTGTGACTTGTGCCCTGATTTCCTTTGCTACCACAAGGCGTCTTTTGTTTCAAACAAAACCTTGCGGTTAATTTTCTGCTAGGTCTTTTCATGAAAAAGGAAGGTCACGGCTTACAGCATTTGCATTGTCACTGCAAAGGACTGTACAAACTGTTCCATGGACCAGGATGTTTCTGTGATTAAGATTTACTACATGCTTTTTGAAGTAATACTTTCCTTTCTACAATTTCAGTAACCTGTGTGTGTTATTTAGGCACTTTTGTAAGATACAAATCATGTTTTTGAGGATGAACCGCAACATTCCCATAATGAACATGAAGTTAAGATCAAGTTTAAAGGCAGGTTGAAATAACTGAAAGAATGTTTTTTACAGCTGATACTGATATCAATTTAGTAGTAAAATAGTATGTTATTTAAGTGAGACTTCAATTTAATTCATTCTCATCTACAGTTATTAGTACCGAGTACTGATGCAAATTTTTACATACTGTTTACCCACATAGTTTTTTGCACCCTAAATATTTTGTACATGGGCACGATACAGTTATTTGACATTTTACGGTTTGTCCTTTGTTTACATGCAGCGAGGAGTTATGGGCGAAGACGAGGTAATTCACTTCTGTTTGTTACAGTACAATTAATTCTGATCTGTTACTGATCATTATGATTAATCCAGATTGTTGATTATAAATAAATGCTTATCTGCATGTTGTCTTAGTTTGGGGAAGATAAAGGGTGTGAGGGAAGGAGGAGTGCAGTCTGGATTGTTGTGATCATTGATCTCTTAGGGTTTGAATTATACATCCTTTAATCAGTTAAAAACTGTAGTTTTAATAATTTAATTCATGCTAATGGCTACTGCTTGCAGTAATTGCACCCTCTAAAAATATACTGCTTACTAGTTGTCCTTCTAACTCATCTCCTTTTGCTTCTGTAGAAGCAGTAGAGTTCAAAGTAAAAAGTAAAAGCCTTTCATGAGCTCAACAAATCTAGTGGACTGCTCTTAGAAATAGTAAACAGATCTTTGTCGTACAAGTCAATACGTGCTCACTGACCTTGGAAAAGCTGCACTCTTTTTACTATACTAGGATATGACCTGTGGTTTTTATAAAGACCATATAAAACATGCAGAAAAAAACAAGATCTTTGGCAGCTTCCTGTACTCACCACTTATACATCAGTTCACGTGTCTGTCTTGGTCTCTGCATTGCTTCATAACTGATTGCTTAGTAGCCATAATGTAGAGAGGACTGATGTTGTAGATCATGGCCAAGGAAAGTAACAGTAGAATCTTTCTGACAATTCCTAAGAGATTCTGCTTACTTTTTCACTATCATAAAACAAAAAGAAACAAGTGTTTAGAAAGGTTTATCCCCTTTATTCACAGTCATCAGGAGAAGAATGAAAGCAGATTACCTCTTTGCTTTCTGTGTCTGAGAGACTTCATTTAAAAGTGAAGGGGATGGAGAATAATGTATTATGAGTCATATAGACCATGTAGAAGTGTTGATCTATTGTCCTTTATGTCATCTTGGCATTCTGAGGACTTACAGTGCTTTTGGCAAACCCTTACCCACATTAAAGTAAAACTGAGCTCTCTGGTTTCCCTTCAGAATGTATTCTGATGGTTATATTTGTGAGGAATAATTCTCATTGTTCTTAGATTTTAACATTAGTCTGTGGGTAAAAAAAAAATTGTTATTATTTTACTATTTTTCCCCCTACATACTTGTCTGTATTGTAATTTGGAATTGTCTAAGGAGTGATTCTTAGAAACCAGCTAAATTATAGTCATTTTAGATGTAAGATGTTAAGAATAACTCTCATCTATTAGTGAGATGTATTAAGATTTTCACGTTGCAGGAAACTGCAAAGTGGGTCTTAGTTCTTCCATTATCCCCTTTTTTCTGTCGTCGTCACTGTGATAACAGCTCCGGCTTCTCCATCGTTCACATTAGTAATGCAGAAATTTGTTGTTGTATCCCTCTTTCTTGGTTGTGCAGCCAAATCTTTTCACTTGTTCATATAAGTCTTTAAGATCTGAACATTTTTAAGTCTTCATAACTGAAATTCATATCCACGTGATTCAGCTGCTACTGTCTTTATAGCATGACCTTGTTCCTCTTATATTTAAATAGTTGATTTACAAGAAGAATCTGTCTGGCTGCTTCTTCCAGCTGTGTTAGCATTGTGTTTCTCACTTGCTTCCTCACTTTTCTGCCCCATTGAGCACTTAGCTACACAACTTCCACTTTCAAAGGCACTCTGCTGATCCATTCCCAAGCTGTTGAATGCATCTTTGATAGCAAGCAAGGATGCCATCAGTTGTTCCCCTCTAGTCATTCTCAAACATGTCTATCACCAATCTTAATGGAAAGGAGGAGCCTTCTACAGCTTTCTAAATTTGCTCTACTCATCTTCATCAGATGCCTGCTGAAAACAAGTATGCCACCATGAAAATTATGTAGCTGAGTCTCTGTTGCTTGGTACAGTCCTGTAATCTTGCTTTTGTTTTGTGTTCCTTGTGACATTTTATGATATTTCATTGTTTTGTATCATTCTGTGTTTCCATTTAGTATTTTTAATAAGATACCACTTCAGGGTCAGTAGGTGTAATGGGTTAACCTTGGCTGGCTGCCAGGTGCCCACAGTCTCTTTAACCCCTTTTTCCCCCCAAAAGTCAGGCAGGGGAAAAGAATATGATGGCAAATGGTGGGTTAAGGCAGTTTACTAAAGCAAAAATGAAAGCAAAGCAAAGCCCACGCAAAAGCAAAATACCAATCTAATCTCTACTTCCCATCCGCGGCGATGACCGGCCACATCCAAAGAAGTAGGGCTTCAACACGTGTAGTGGCTCTCTGGGTAAGCCACCATGGGAGACTGTGGATGCTCCCCCCTCTTCCTGCTTCTCCCCAGCTTTATACCTGAGCTGACATCATATGGTATGGAATATTCCTTTGGTCAGTTTGGGTCAGCTGGCCCACTTGTGTCCCCTCCCAAAATCCTGCCGTCAGTTGGGGAAGGGACACTACAGTCCCAGCACTGTGCTCAGCAGTAGCCAAAACACTGGCATATTATCAGCACCACTCCAGCCACCAATGCACAGCACAGCACTGTGAGAGCTGCTGTATGGGAAATAGGCTCCATCTCAGACAGACCCAATACAGTAGGCATTACCATAACATAGGTCATGATGTTTGCTCTCTGTTCTACAGCCTCGTCTTTAAGCACCTGATTCTTGGGTGGCCTTCTGAAAATAAAGGGCTTTCATACTGCTCTCACCCCCTAGCTTTTCAGCTCCAGGTCTGCAAGTGTTCCTACCAGGCTTTTCTGGTGTTCCTTGGAGTGGGGAGAAGAATTAAGAGGCTGCAGTATTGCTCATAACTCAGGTACTGGAGGGACCTACACAGCTGTCGGGGATCTACTGATCCTGTCTGTGGATTTGTAGTGGATGAATCTGGAATAAGTTGGCTATTTGAAATGGAAAACTAGTTTGCTTCCCAAGACTGTGCTATACTGGTTTTTGATTTAGTTTTCGTGTTTGTTTGGGAAACAGTGAATTAATTATTTTTATAATGAGTGAGAAATGGGAAAAGTTGCATTTCGGAATAAATGGTGATGTAGGCAATCTATTTTGCTTCACAAAATTGTGGGTTTTTTTGGTCTTTTTGCAGTTCAGACTGACTTCTGAATTTGAAACTGTCACTAATCTTTGAAAGAGTGTATAAGCTAGGATGAATATCTTGGCCTTCTGAATTTTTTTGGAGTTCTTTAAAAACTGTTAATATGAAATAGGGAGGAAATAAATAGGAAATAAATGATTCAGAATTACCGTGTTTTCACTTCCACTTGCCCTCTCTGTCTGTTTTGATCAGATTGCATTTGCAAAGTCATCCTGTGAAGTTCTCAGATTTTACACTTCTTTTTCCATGTAACTGTAATCTCACTGCAGATTACTGCCTGTTAGGAAAAATCACAGGGCTTCCCTCCAAAACTGGCAAATTGAGAGTAAGAAGGATGCATCAGCACTGATTCATTTTTCAAGTGTTACATTTTGCACAGTTATTGAAGTTCTTTTTTACTTTCTTCTAAATTAAGTCTGTTAGCATCAGATCCCTTTAGAAGAGAAAACATACCTATTTGAAACTTGCTACTGTGACCATGATTTTTGTTTCCCCCAGTTCAATTAAAATGTAAGATTTGTAGACATTCAGTAGTCATTAAAGTGGTAACTTCCTCCACTTGAGGCCAACTAGTGAAACTTACTTAAGCAGCCCAGGATATTCTTCTCTTCATAAGACCCTTTAAAACCAAATTACCACTTTCCTACTGGATGCAGCAGAGTAACTACAATATAATATAGGATGAAGTATTGCACTTAAAGTGATGTCAGCTTGCAATCTTGAAATTCCTCTTTGAAATTTAATACATTTTTTTGTTTTCTTAATTTTTCTTTAACTTAATGTGTACTTTTCTAATATCCTGGTACTTTCATTTTGACTCTCCAGACTGCTATTCCTTTGGTCCCTAAAATTACATAACCATATACTGCCGCAAAATTATCTTAACGTATATTATTATCTTTTCTTTTTAAGGCCGTTCTTCCCTCTTCCCAATAGATGATGGTTTGCTGGATGATGGTCACAGTGATCAAGTTGGAGTCTTGAATTCACCAACCTGCTACTCAGCTCACCAGAATGGAGAACGAATTGAGCGTTTTTCTCGGAAAGTGTTTGTTGGAGGTCTTCCACCAGATATTGATGAAGGTGAGCTGCCTGAAAACTAAGCAGAAGAAGTTTGGAGGGAGAGTCAAAGAGATCTGGAAAAACCTGAACGAAGTAATAGAAACAATCTACTTGGCAAAATGATGCTATGGTGCAAAAGGCTAGAACTCTGTGTTCTTTATGAGAGTTGATGGGTGTGTTGAGCTTAATACTGTCTCTTCTGGTTTTGAGATGGTTCAGTTGTTTCTCTTCTGCACTTGCAGGTTGTAGAGTTTCATGTGATGCATGGAATTTGTGCTCCTGCTTATCTTACATATTCCTTTCAAATGCATCTTGGCTGTCCTTTATGTCTGCTTTATTCTGTGTTCATAGATAGCTTCCATTTCTAAATGAATTTCATATTCTATTTTACTACTACCTGAAGATATTAAAGTGGTATAGAAAGGTTAATATTATTGCTGTTCGGAAACAGAGAAACTAAGGCAGAAGAAGGTCAAGTGGCAGAAGACTGCACTGATCATAGGGTGTATCACAGAAACTCAAATTGAGTGAGTTGGAATTGCTTTGTACCATAGCGTCAAGTTGAAATAATTGTGATGTTTAATATTCGGTTTCTCGTTTAATATCGAGTTTCTCCTGTGCAGATGAATGTAAATCACACGCTAACTTTTTAATGTAAACAGAAGTCCTTTTACAAGGTTCATTGTAATCCCAAAGTAACTAACAAACCAAGTAAGCTGACTGTGTTTAATTAACTTTCAAACATGGAAGGACCATAGTTTGGTTCTATCTTCATTGAGATGCTCTCCTGCGATGTACTAAGGGATTTATTTTAATACAGTTCAGCACAGTTGCCTTTAATACAAGTGCTAAAGACACATGGAAATACATTTTCTTTCTTTTCTGCCTGTTTATATGCTGATGGCAGATGTGACTGAAAGCAATGGAGCACATTTCTGTTCAAGTTACTGTTTCTTGTATAGTTTAGGGTATTTTTTCCTCATGGCCAAGGCTATTTCAGTCCATGATAGGATGAATGGAAAGATATCACAAGTTGTGCAAGGACTATTCATGGCTATGTTAGAAGCACCTTTAAATAAACATTTTTAAGTTTCTGTGGCTGATACATGTATAGTATATGCTGGAAACAGCTATCATGTTACTTGTGATGGTACTTGATGTATGAATATCTACTTACAAAGCTCTGAACTGTACATCACTAAACAGTGAAATTGATTCAATTGCATTCAAAATAGATTCTTAACTTAATGAACCACTACACACATTTTCACCACTGCCTTCAGTTGCCCATATGCTTCTGAAATGCTGCTGTTATGAAGTATTAAAAAACAAATGTAAGCTTAAAATCACCAGAAATACATTGTGCAAATAATAATGCTTAGGGAGATGTCTATTTAAGGTTTTTGTTCGTGAAACTTGTATATTTTGTTCTTTCCGTGGAAGGTCAACCTTGTTGTAAACAAAGATCTGTGCTTGATAGTGCTTTTTCATTGGGTTATGTAATTTATGTTAATTGCAACTATTGTACCTGCTTTTAGATGAAATTACTGCCAGCTTCAGACGGTTTGGGCCCTTGGTAGTAGACTGGCCTCACAAAGCAGAGAGCAAGTCCTATTTTCCACCAAAAGGTAAGAGACTTGGAGGGTTTTGACCTATCACTGAGTGTAAATCTTAGTTTGTCTCATCTTTTTCTGAAGGGTATAATTTACAGTCTCTATGAAGAGTTAATCTGTTATTTCAGTGCAGGTTCAGACATGATTCCTTTACATACCAAGTCTAACACCTGTTGTTTTGGTATTGTGCCTGACCAGATGAGAAGAATTATGTAATTGTATGTGTCATTAATCCTCATTTCTATATTTGCATTTCTATGTAGCTTCCAAAACTGAAATTTGGACAAATTCTTTAAGACTAAATCTTAGATAAAAATTTTCTTAGGACATTGAAGTCAGGATTCAGAAGGATGGTTTTGGGTATCTGATCAAGATAATCAAATATTATGGTTCTTTCACTTTTACAATGTGAACTTCCTATTGAAGTGCAATTAAATATTGATACTTAACTATTTCTGGTGGTTTTGTTAAATTAGACTTCTTAATATCACTTACAAAGTGTTGGAAAAACCATTCTGTAGATTAAGTGATTATATAGCATATTTCTGTATATGTACAGTCATGCATTGATACATATGAAATAAATGCAGAGGTCTGGTCCAGATATGAAAGCAGTGCAGACATTATTGATTTTGCAGAGAGTGCATTAAGTCATTCTTTCCATGGAAGTGACAAAAATGTAGGTATAGTTCCTTTGTAAACTGATTCTTCATTTATCTGAGTGTCTATGCTGGAGAAAAGACAGGATTATTATTCCCAGTGGGCCCTCTAAAGAGTGGGAAGTGGAATTGAAAGTATTTGAATAGCATTTATGAATGCTACATGGAAATTCTAAGACAAACAAAGAGACTTGGGCTTTTTTGATTGTCAGCCTGACTCACAAAGCTACTGTCAAGTTAAATTTGATTATCTTATGGAGTGCATCTGTCTTCATAAATTACCAAGAGAAATTCCCAAGGAACTCTTTAAGGAAGATGCATCTCACAGTCTCTGATGAATATAGAGAAGATGGAAGATGTAATATATTCTTACCTGAAAGGAATGGATTCTGGCATTCGTTTCCAAGGAGATAGTCCTGTCTCAGCATCTGAACATCTTAAGGATATATTTCCAGACTTACTCATTTAATAAAGCTTTTTGGTATAGTTGAGTTACTTATAATTACCACAGTAAGAAAAGAGTTAAAATAAATCTATATTGCAAGCAGAGTTTCTTAAAGGCAGAGGATACAAATAGAAGAACTTCAGTGTGTAGATCTAATTAATTCAGGAAACACTTGCAAACTAAGTGCTAAATTGATTTCCCATGATTAACTGATACTTAATGAAATTTAATAGTATTTATTGATAATGAATCCTAAAACTTCAGTCTAATTTTCAGTTTGCTGCATTAATCAATATTTTTCGTAATTTAGACCAACATTTAAAATACAGTTGTAGGTTTCTCTTTGTAAACACTCTGGAAACATTAAACTGCTGACTATTACTGTGTATGTATATCTATTTTCTTCAATGCAATACATATGACCCATGTTTATTTTGTAGAAGAATTTCTTAAAAAATTGTCTTCCTTTAGTGTTGCTTCCATATACAGGCAAGAACCATTTATACATCTATTTAGCTTTTTCAGACACCTTATTAATGATAGGCAAAATAAATTTTGAGATCAATCAACAATTACCCATTGAGAAATATATACTACATTCACTCAAGGAGTTAATGTTTTTTACCATTTTCAATCTCCATTTGCTAATTTGTCACTCTTCATGGAATCAATTCAGTATATATATTTTTCTTTGTTCATTCTCTTTAGACATTTGCCGTAGTATTACTTTCTGAAGACATCTCAGTTGCTGTATTCTGGACTGATTCACTGATTCAGAGGTCTTCTCTGCAGTGAAGAGATACAGCCTGATTTTTTTTATTGTTGCTCAGTTTTCCAGGCTGCGGTTCCTTCCAGGCTCTCTGCCTACAGAAGGTCCTGAGGGAAGGCAGAGTTCATAATAAGTGTTTTCTTGCTGAAAGAAATGCAGAAAGTGTCTTGATCCATCAAGACTGGCTGCCTCCTGAGAAACACCAACTGCTTGTTTTTAACTAATTACATTTTGTATTGGTTCACCACAAAATTATACCCAAAGAAAAGAGGAGTTTTTCAAACTTCACACTGATCTTACTAGGAAGGTGGAATTTTGTGGAAAAAATCTGTTGAGCTCAAAGTACAAAGTCTGTGATCTGCCAACTGTACTGGAGAATTCCTTCCTTTCTGACATAACACTGTTTATCATAACTTGTGTTATTACATAGTTGGCAAATACACTTATTTATGAAACAATACACATGTCCAAAGTAACTTGCTGGGTTGAGAGGGACTCCTTGTGATAATGAAGCTCTCAAAGTAATGGTGCCATGAGGATCTGAAAATCTAAATAAGGGCTTTCAAAATGTGTCCAGTTGTTTGTGTCTTCTGTACTATTTTTAGTATGTATCAAACAGAGGATAATCTGATTTTAAAAGGACAGTGTCCACAGCCTTTTCTAATTGATTGTTTTTGCTGCCTTGTATCACAGCAATTGTGCAATAGCTTCCTTTTTCAAGGTTCTTAACTGCTAATTCAAAGCTGACTGAAAAAACTAGGTTGAAAAGGTTCTGTTTCTAGTTTAAGAAGCAGAATCCCAGGTCTGTTCAAATTCTGTTATACTTGTTACCAGCTAATTTGATTGCACTGGGTAGGATCAAACTCTGGATTCAGGCAAGTAACTGTAGGTGTCTTCATGTGTGATTAGTGTTTAAGCTTCCTTTAATCAATGGGAATCTGGCCAGTACAGCCAGTGGAGTATAGAGGGCTATTCAGGTCACTGTGACATAAGCACTTTGAGCCTGATTCATTTACCCAAACCAAGGATCTCATCTAAGACTAGATGCACAGGTTTCACAAATGTGATGCAGGACTACATTTTTTCACTTCAAGTGTATTTTGAAGTTAAGTCTCCTTCAGAGGTGACTAAATTAAAAACTGGAAGATTTGTTATAAAGATTCAGTTCATGGGGTGACAAGATCTCTTTAAGGAGGAAGAGATGTAATGTGTGTCCTTCACAAATTTAAACTATTCCATCATCATATGTAGCTCTATTGTCTGCATTAACCTGTAGCTTGCATTGATTCTTTCTGATTTAAGCTAAGGTTCATCATTCTGTAGGCAAGAATTGTACTGCTCTGAGGCCATTTATTCTCCTCTGCAGAGACTCTGTCAGGACAGACAGCCCTAAAACAAAATGCTGCTGAAGTGACTGGCATGGGCAGTACCATGCTGGCCTGCACTGATTTTCTTGACTCCTCCTCTGAGCCACTGGTGATGGGAGTTAGCCGGAGGTTGATAGAACTTAAAGCTGGTCTCTGATTTCTACACAGAATATGCATAGCAGAAGTGTCCTTTCTCCTCCTGGTAAATTTCCATATTGCTGTGAAATAAAAATTTTTTTCCTTGCTCAGAAAATCATTTTTGTGTGAATCTACTCAAGAATGCTTTGCTTTTGATTTGGTCTTTATATAAATAAGTAATAAAGACAAAAAGTTTAATTTGATAGTACAGCTAGGACTTTTCAAACTTACTTGATGTACTTTTTGTTTTCAGGGTGGACCAAATATATTAAAAAAAGTATAATTTCTTAGTCTTGTTTTATTTAGGTATATGTCAGCCCATGACTACAACCAGTGCAGTAACTTTTAGATATCAGGGAATATAGTTCTAAAGCTAGTTGCCTGCAGAAAGATTTATTTATTATTTGAGGTAATTTTTTTAAGGATGAGTATTATTAAAGTTACCCACACTGCTTGCCTTTGGAAGTAGGAGTATTAGTGATAGTTTCAGTATTATGCAGAGGAATTTAGTCAATTGCTAAATGCTAACAGGGTTACCTGAACCCACAGGAGCTCTTAAGTTCAGGTAGAGGTGCACATGAAAAACAGATTTTTACAAAGCTTTCATCTAATACTTTCCAGCTTGTGAAATGCAGACAAAACATACAGTCTTTATTTCTTGGTATGTAATATCTGATTGTGAGCTGCTACTGTTGGCATAGCTTTGCTTTTCCATTGTACACAGGCTTGCATGGCTATTGGGTATGAAGCTCTTTAAGTTAAATGACTCTCTTACCCAAAAACCACACCTCATACTCTTCACCCTACTTCCCCTGCATGTTTCACTGTGACGTGTACTTTCTACTGCACATGGTAATTGTAGTTCACAATAAGACTAGTAGGCCTTTCTTTGTCAGCAATTTCTACCCCTGTACTGCCTTTGCAGACATTAAACTTCCCCAATAGTTCATCAGTTATGGATGTTGAGTTGAAAAAAAAAATTCCAATAAAAGCAGGAATGAGTAAAAATAATGTTTGGGCCATGTGGTTTTTGGCATGTGGTAACTGTAATAACAAGAATACCCCTACTTTATGAATTCTAAATGAAATGCTTTCTTGCTAATGCACATAGGGTGGTGTCTTGCGTAACTGATGTTCTTCAGAGAAGCCTGTGGCTGATACATAATTAGGCAAGTGATGGAGAGTAGCTTGTGTGCAGGCTGTGCAAGTCTAGGGCTTTCAGAAGGGTGGGACTGTCTGTCTCTATATGTGGCTTTAAAATGATTAAGGTTGGAAAAGCCCTCTAAGATCATCAAGTCCAACCACTAATGTTACACTCTCAAGCCCACCACTAAACCATGTGCCTGAATACCACACTATGTCTATTTTGAACACTTGCAGGACAGGAATGCCATCACCTCCCTGGGCAGCTTGTTCCAATGCTTCTTCACCTGTTTCAGCAAAGAAATTTTTCCTAAATGCCCTACCTAAACCTCCCCTGGCACAACTTGAGGATGTTTCCTCTTGTCTTATCATTTGTTGCCTAGGAAAAAAGACAATTCTCCCTCCTCACTACAATCTCCTGTAAGGTAGCTGTAGAGAGTGATAAGATCCCCCCTAAGCCTCCTTTTTTTGTGGCTAAACACCCTTAGCTCCCTCAGCTGCTTCTCATCAGACTTGTGCTGCAGACCCTTTACCAGCTCCGTTACCTTTGTCTGGATGCACTCCAGCACCTCAATATCTTTCTTGTTGTGAAGGGCTTAGAACTGGACACAGGACTTGTGGTGTGACCTCACCAGAGTCAGGTACAGCGGGACAGTCACTGCCCTGATCCTGCTGGCAACGTTATTTTTCATCCAAGCCAGGTTGCCACTGGCCTTATTAGCCACCTGGACACACTGCTTGCTCATGTTTAGCTGGCTGTCAAGACAGCATCTCCAGGTCCTTTTTCAATGGATAGCTCCCTGCCTGTAGCACTGCATGAGGATGTTGTGACCCAAGTGCAGGGGCCAGCACTTGGCCTTGTAGAACCTCTTACCCTTGGCCTATCAATCCAGGCTGTTCGTGGGACCTGAGAAAATGCCAGTTTTCTTAAAGATGAGTGGTTACTTTCCTCCAGATTGGATTTAAGGGAGCAAGATAAGGTGTATTGTAAGTCATTGGAGGTCTAGAGCTGTGGAGAAAAACTACAGACAGGCTAGTTTGATAGTATAGGTTATACTCTAATTTTCTCTGTGTCTTCAAAAGGGGAATATTACAGCTGAGCTCATAAGCCTATCTGAGGCTTGAAATTAAATGGGCTAAACCCAGACATGAATACATGCTTTGCAGATGAGGTTGAGAAAGCAGGATTAACATATGGTGTTTTCCTTTTTATTTCAGGTGTAGTGGTGTGAGATTAGCTCACTTGGTTAGAGATGGGTGCTAATAACACAATTGTGAGTTCAATCTCTATATGGGCCATTCACTGAAGAGTTGAACTCAATGATCCTTCTGGGTCCCTTCCAACTCACAATACTCTGTGAAATCTGCAGTAATCCTAAATGTTCCTCATCAAATTCTTGTACTTGAATTTTCTATCTTTTTACAAACTGCTGCAGTTAAGCATATTAAGTGCAGACATACAGGGGGCAGTTAATATAAATGTACTGACTATTCTTATGTATCAGGAGCTATGTGGCAGTACCCTTGGTTTGCATTAGGATAAGAACCGATGGAAAATTGCTATCTGATAAAATTTTACTTTGTATGTCTGATCCTTTTGTCAGTGTCATGTGTAATTAACACTCCCTTTGATTAATCAAGTTTTTGCACTCCAATTATTCTTATACTGAGCTCTCCATTCAAAAGGGAGTGTGTGTGCCTGGCTTCCACCCAAGGACAGTTACACAGGTCTGATCTCACCTGTGCCATTCTGCACGTGCCATTGTTCAGTGAGTGAATTTTGCATGGATAATATGAGGATTTAAAATTCTAAGATAAATAGTGAAAAATATCTCATTAAAATGGATTTTAAATCTAAATAACAGTTAATTAAGCTACACAGGTTGTCAGTAAAAAAGCACCCATTTTCCTTTTCCAAAGCCCATTCTAGAGCAGTTGCTTCAGCATTTCCTTTTCCATCCAAGTATTGAAACATAACTTTGTGTGAGAATTCCATACTTGGTAGCAATCTCAGAAAGAAATGTGATTTATGGTCCCTTAAAAGTTTGCTTTAGAATACAACCCTTAATTGTGCTATTGGGTAATTGTAAGAAATTTAGTATATATGATACTGTAACTGTTAAATTATTCTAATGTGTGAGGTTGTTCACTAATCTGACTATTTGTTTTTAGTTTAGCATTAAATAAGCATTTTAATTCCTATCTTTGTAGTATTTGGAAGGTTTGCTGGGTCACTTATGTAATGTAGTACTTTGATCTAATCTCTGGAATAGAGATTAGTCCTTTGTGCCAAGTCGGATTTTCATTGTATAATGTTCATTGCAGCCAATGAATGATGTTTGGCCTAGACTTCCAGTACATGATAGAGCAGACATGTTTGCTTTTATTTGATTATTAGTCTCTTCTGACAATTATTTACAGATAGAGGTTCGGTTTTAATTATTGCAAGGTGGTGCATAGTTAAAGAAGATGACTGATAGGGAAGGATCGGTTTTCTTAGAATTCTTTTACTTTTGTATGGAAAAGTAACTGGCAAAGATGATTACGTAAAATAAAGATAAAAGAAAAATTATCAGTTTCTTTGGCTTTTTTCTCCAGGTTATGCATTCCTCCTGTTCCAAGAAGAGAGTTCAGTTCAGGCCCTGATTGATGCCTGCATTGAAGAAGACGGAAAGCTCTATCTGTGTGTTTCCAGCCCTACTATCAAGGACAAGCCAGTAAGTACACAGTCGATGGCCTGCAGGCTGTAGCTGCCATCTGTCTAAAGCTACAAACTACTGTTGGCGGAGTTCAACATCTGGAACTCTAGGATTATTTTAAAATTGTAGCATTTCGAATTAATAGAATTAAAACACAGCACCTAGACATGCTAAATAAATGAGATTAGACTTTGACAGTTTGCATAGGTTGACAAACATATATCCATGTTGTAATGAAACTTTTAAGTAGGATACGATTTTCTTTCCTGATTTAATAGGTTCAGATACGTCCCTGGAATCTAAGTGATAGTGACTTTGTGATGGATGGTTCACAGCCACTTGATCCTCGAAAAACAATTTTTGTTGGAGGAGTCCCTAGACCATTGAGAGCTGGTAAGTATAATCTGTGGCAATTTTTAAAAGTAGAAAATTATTTGAAATAATTTGGACCGTGCACACTTCCTTTTTTAGTTATGTATGGATATGTATAGATATATACATACAAAAATAGACCACTGTCATGAAAGTTATAACCACAGTATGATATTTGTATATTCTTACATGTCTATGCTGTCTATAGCTATATAAAAGGTTTTGATCGAATTAGCAAAACTATAGTGTAAACTATGTCACAAAAGACATAAAACAAAGAGCTTGTTTTTAAAATAATGCTACAAAAACATTTTGTCCTGCACCATGACTTCGTGAAGCTGTATTTGTACCTACTTGTCACTGTGCATTAGCTATTCTTCTGCTACTGTCAGGTTGCAGTTACTCTTGGTACACTAAAAAATACAGGTGATGGAGAGGAAAAAAAGAAGAAATTCTGTGTGGTAGTCTGTGTGGCACAACATTATATGAGGTTGCAGGACTCTTTCTCGACTCCTGCTGAAGGTGCAAGGGGAAAAAATAAATATTTCTATAGCAGTGGAATGGTTGATCTACAATCTAGCCAGTCTATTTTGAGATTGACTGCAGTAGCTTTTTGCGATGTTTTAGGTGGCTTTCTAGTTAGTAGGTTGCAGTGAATGTGTGGGAGTAGAAGTATAACATACAGTGCTTAAATCCATTTTTTTTCTTAGAATGACTTCTGGACCATCATAGTTTGTAGTGAATTTTATTCTTAGAGAAAGATGAGCTTTTAGATGGGAGAAGTGGGAAAACCAAGAAGCAATAGTGCAAATTTGACATATAAAGGATCTTACATTTTTTCTATCTTGGACCTGCAATGCTCAAGTTTTTCTGTTATTTTACTTTTAAGACTCTGCTTTCAGCTATAGTAGAAGCTCTGTAAATGAGCATAAACACAGTATGTTCCAACTGCAAATGGTTTGTTGTTTTTTTTAATTCAGTTCAGTGCTCCAGGATTACTGTGCTGAGTATCTGTGATAAATTTAATGGATGCATTCTTTCGCTTAGGTTTCAAATGCCCTGTGTATGTGAAAATGAAGCTTTTATGGCAATGTGAAATAAGAATAATAACTTCACAAAAGCAGTAAAACTTTAGGAGACTCTTCAAACAACTATTGAACATCAATTACTTCTGACACCATTATACTCTAATACAGAGGATACTAATTCTGAAAAAACAGTATTTTCCACCTGAATGAATTGCAAAACTGAGTTCAGTATACTGTAGCAATCAGAGGATTGCTAAAGTACTTAATCTGTAAAATTTAAAATTTTTATTTCTCTGAACTTCACTATCTGCAGTAACTGTAGCACTGTAGAGATAACCAAGGTCTGTTGGCTGATGAAAAGATGCTAACTGCATCTTTAAATTCAAGTAGGGCATAGAGCATTAGGACAGCAGAGAATATGCACCAAGGAATTTGTGGCATGTGGATCTATTTTATACAGCTTCCATTCTGTGCCTGCCCAGAAAGTCTTTTGCTGTAATCCCCTGAAGAAAACTGTCCTGGAATTCCAGTTCCAGGTTATCAAGGACTTGCAATTCCATAGTTCCTTGAATGGATGTACCCACACTGTGAAAGATCTATCTGCTGAGTATTTAATAACTTATTTAATAGTTTTTTTATCTTGTTATTACTTGTGTATCGACTGTTGCAAAACTAATAATTAAAATTAGCTTTTCAAGTTTTTTCAACGCGAACTTATTAAGTTTGTACTGTGAGAACAGTTTACATGAACACTCTTCCATTTTTTAATAGTGGAATTGGCTATGATCATGGACCGTCTCTATGGTGGAGTTTGTTACGCAGGAATTGATACTGACCCTGAGCTGAAATACCCAAAAGGTGCTGGACGTGTTGCTTTTTCGAATCAGCAGAGTTACATTGCTGCCATCAGTGCTCGGTTTGTTCAACTTCAGCATGGCGATATTGATAAACGAGTAAGTTGCACAGAAATTTAAAAAAGAAAAGAGTTATAGCCTACAAAGAAGCTTCTTGGAGTGTGGTAACATTGCATTTGATGGCCTTTAATCATCACTTTTAGCATTCATGTAACTCCACAACTTTCAAGAGTATGCCGTGAATACCTCCAAACAACAACATTCTTTCCACAGAGTAGCAGTTTGTTCCTTTGACATATGTTTGACCATATGTTCTTTCCATTCTGGAGTTACACTTTTGGTTGTGTATGGGCAAAAGGCTTGAAAATCTCTTCCTCTTCCTTGTTCTAATGAAACCAAGTACTGTGGTAATTCCTCTGTCATTCATAGGAAACTCTAGTATTCACTGGCTTCAGATTAGCTTTGTATTTGCAACTGTCCTTAATTTTAGCTATAATTTTCAGTACTCAGAAAGTTGATCAAGCTCAATATCTGAAATTCAAAATGTCTTATTCTTTTGTTTGAGAGTCTTCTTAGTATTTGCCAAAGCACATTTCTGTTTGCTACAGTTGCTTATTGCCAGCTAAAGCAAAACTCAACTTACATTAAGAAGATTAGTCAACTTCATTACTCCTAATTAGAAGTATTAAGAGTACCAAAGAAAATTGGCATCTAGATTATGTCAGTTTTAAGGGTCAGTAGTTTTGATGTCAAGAGCTGCAGAGGTAGTCTGGCATTAATAGGTGTTCTTAAAAATAAAATAAGGTCTTACAGGAGGAAGGGCTGAGTAAGTAAAGTAGTTCAAGGTCCAGCCTCGTCTACAGATCAAAGACACGGGAAGAAGAAAGTAGTACATTTAGCAGAAGTCATCTCTAGGGAGACAGCATGTGCTTAGTTCCTTAAAAATAGGCAGAGTAATACAGCTTTTACATATGTCTTAAATACTACTTTCCTTGTGAGCTAAAGTACCCAAGCATGGTTCTTCCCAGAGGATGAGTGGGTCTGGGTGTGGGAGTGAACCAGGCTTCACATTAAGATGTGATGGCTCCATTTTGCTGTTCTTGTGACTTGCAGCTGATGTTGACTAATAGCTCTACCTTTTGGATAGTTATGTAACAGAAAAAAATGGCCTTGATATCTGGTTCTGTGAGGAGAAATATAACTTGTTCGTCTTGCATTTGAGTATTTGGAAAAAATGGGAGTAAGGACCAGAATCCAGAACTCCTTCTAAACAATACAGTTCTCCCTCAAAAGTAGGAGACATGGACTTGAACCTTGTAAACTAGGGGACATTTTTATCTTGGTCTTCCTCTTCCCTTGGGAGCGTCCTGTGCAGCAGGGAGGCATATGGTGGACTGGCAGTGCCATCTCGTAAGAGAAAGAAATGCATGAATCTGGCTTTGGAGGCTACACTTGCACATAAAGTTTTTTTTGATGGTTTGGGTTTTTTATGGTAGGTCAGCAGAGATCCTAAGGGCTCTTTGGATGTTGAGCAGGCATCTGAAATGGCACTGCTTGCTGTTGGCAGAGAAAATGATGTAGCTTGTTAATGTGTGATTTAACCCTGCAGTTCTTGAGGTGGGGCTCTGGGGGGAATGGACTGCAGGTCTCTTGGAGCTTGGTCAGGATTAAAAAAAAAAAGCCCACACAAAATCTACCTCAAATACTAGGTATGAGAAGCATGGCATTTGACTTATATCCATTGAGACTTGATTTATAAAAACAGTACTTGAATGATTTCTCAGTCACTATTACCAAGAAAAAACCCCTAAAAAAACACAGAACCGAAAAACACCGAGTATAGTTAGTACCTCTAGGTAGCTGTTCATGGGCCAGAGAGATTGGCAGGAGAGAGAAGGAAGATCTAGGCTTTCTGTTTTAATATCTGAATTCTTACAGCTTATTTTTTTGATAAAATATCTGTTCTTTTTTAGTTCTTTTCTAATACTTGAAAATTAATCTTTTGACTCAACTGTTCTCTTAAATCTGGAATTTCTGAATTTTTATTATTGTCCTCATTTTTTCTTATTTTAAAAAATGTGTGCTGCTCTTGAGGTGTTTCACTTGCAAAATCAGCAATGCTAAATCTTAAGTATTTTTAATAAATAAATTTTTAAACCCCATGATGGGGAGGGTTTATGAACTTCTTTATTTCAGAAAAGTTTTAATCTTTATCTTTTCGATCATCTTCTTTAATTAACTTATGGTCAGACCTTATCTATATAATGATACGTATTAATTACCACCCAGTTATGTGTGTTACTGAGAAGTAATAGAGAAGAGCCTCTTTTTGGGGAGTCTTAGAATCTTAGTCGTTTCTAGAAGTACAAGGAAAGCTATTTGCAGAGATAACTTTTTCTTCCATGGAGTTTTTACACTAAAAGATTTTCAGGCTCTAAAAATACCCTGAAATCATTATTACTGCTGATTTATAGATGAGCAAGCAGTTTGCATAAATCTGTAAACCACTTGTTTTGTAAATGAGGAAGATAGTCCTACTTTGGGTACTTGCTTCACTCGAGATGTTTATGTATGCTGTCCAGGAAGGTAATACAGTACATATTTCACTGAAGTCCTAGAAGGCAGACTGTTCCACCCTTTACCTCAGCATTGCCTTTCTATACCAGTTATATCCAGTTTCTGTAAGTCTGCTGTCCTTTCACATTGTTTTCATAACGAGTTTTCTCTGCGTAAAAGCCTTTTTTCCTTGCTAATTTTTGAAATTCACCTGTTTATCCTTCTGAACTTCAGTTCAAAGCATTTATAGCTTTTTTTTTTTGCCTGCATATACCTTTTCCTACCTTAATTGGAAATCTTAGTGTCACAGTCACTTGACAAACATTGTCTGTGATCTTAACTTTTTCCTTACCTAAGTACTCTGTAGCTCCTCTCCACTTCTTTTGATGTGGAGATATATTTAGTTTCTCTAGCAGATGTTTTTCTTCAGTAAAGTGCTACTCATCCTGTTTTATCATATATGAAAGCTCAGCTCCAAATATTTCTTTGAAACTCATTTGGAGTTTCAACTTCAAGCAATTCCTTAAGTTATTGTTAACTTTCATATGCTAGCAGTCTGCATTCACTTCTTGTAATACTTGCATTTCCCAAAGTGTTTCTCTAATACTGTCTAAATCATCTTCATACCAATCTCAGTGCATTAGTGCACTGAAGCTTGAAATATTCTTTCAGTAATTCTGAACCACAAACACAGTTACTGCATAAGGTACCTGTTTATTGGAAAGTTTGAGTATAATTTGTGATAAGGCAGAAGAGAAATAAGAAGTAGAGCTTGTACTGAATATAGATTACTGGAAGAAGCATACTGTGTTTGACATTTCTGGTATGGCCTCTACTTCGGAAGCTAAGAACATGAAGACTATTTGACTGTCAGACTTCAGGGTGGGTAGTTGTATGTGTAAATTTTTATCTCCAGAGATAAAATGAAAAAAGTAGCATTTTAAAGTTCTTAATATTTCAAACATGTTATGTCTTGAGCATAGAACATACAGTGATGTCTATATGTAGCATTCTTCTTAGGTATTAGTATCTAAGGAAAAAAATCTCTTTCAGCAGTGAGGAAAACATGGAAGACAACAGTACATTCCTTAATGATCGAGTCAACTCATTTTGTGTTTTATTATGAAGTTCTTCCTGTCTGATGGCAGTCTGTAACAGTTCAGTTATGCAAAGACAGAATACAAATGTACCACTGGACTCCTGCCACTTTTCCACTCTGGCAGTCAGATGAGTTTGAGAGAGAGAAGCTGTGCAAGACAGGTGTTCGTAGCAGTCTGTAGACTTGCAAAGTGCTCTTTTAAAAAAATATTTCCAGAAATACATGGAATACAAATTTCTGTACGACTCAAAGCCACGAAAAGGGAGAGTAATCTTTCCAAATTCGACCACATATTAAAAATAGGGAGTGCATTTACAGAGAGCAGCACTGCTAAAATATCTGAATTACAACTTGAAGAAAGTACTTTTAATTTGCACACAAAAGTGTACATGCAGAGACATCTATTCTTTAAAAAAATGTTCTACATTAAAAGGTTACAATCTCATCTGTTAATTTTTTTGCTAAACAGTATAGAATTGGATATCGTGTTGAGGTGCATTTGGGAGATGGTGAGAGTAGTTGGGAGACCTTTGGGAGTTGGTGAGAGTAGTTAGGAGGCCTTTTGGTTGCTTTTTTCTATACATGCATCCATATTATAGTTTGCAAAGAAAACTCTCCCCAGAATAAATAAAAGGAAGTTTCTGATGTAGCTATTTATTACATATACAGTGCACTTTTGAAGATCTGCCTTGAAGTGTTCTGCCGTATGGGTCTGTAGCTGATAAGTGATAACAAGTAATAACTGATGAATTAGATAAAGGCTATCATATGACTAATTTCAGACTTCTGGTTTAGTTTTTTGGGGTTTTTTTGTAAGCCAGAGAAAAATGAATGCCCTCATACAACTTCAAGCAGAAACAATTCACTGGAATTTTTCCTGTTCCACTCCAACAGGTGGAGGTAAAGCCATACGTGTTGGATGACCAGATGTGTGACGAATGCCAGGGTGCGCGGTGCGGTGGGAAGTTTGCTCCTTTCTTTTGTGCCAATGTCACTTGCCTGCAGTATTACTGTGAGTTTTGTTGGGCAAATATCCACTCTCGTGCAGGACGTGAATTCCATAAGCCATTGGTAAAGGAGGGGGCTGACCGCCCACGTCAGATCCACTTCCGCTGGAATTAAACATGATGAACCAGCATCTACATAAGGAGAGAAGGGTGCATGTGGCTTACTGTGTTTGAAGATACTGACATGCAGAAGAAATAAGTGCATTCTTCTGCTTTTCACCCCAGCTATCAATACATGCATCTTTATCAGCAGCCAAAACACTACAAGCCTCTTGTTTTTCACCAAAACCCTACATCTCAGGCTTACTAATTTTTGTGATATTTTCATGTTAAAATAAAATGTTTTTTTGTATTTTCTCCAAGTTATTTTTATATGTAAAGTTAAAACTAGATATGAGAATGTTTTTGCGTAGGGGCACACAGTCTGCTGCTATATTTAGTGGGTGAAGCGTGCACTTATTTCTAAACATGGGTTTTTAACTTCAAGATCTGCCCCAGTAATTTACCAAAGGTAGCAAAATAGTGAAGATGGAATATGTCTGCTACAAAAAGCTTATTTTTATTGTTGTTGCTATTTTCAGTGTATACATAAACTAAAAATTAGGGTTGATTTTTTGCTCTCCATTTTGACTTGCAAGAAATAATACCTCAAGATAATCTGATTTATTAGCTATTTTTAAACATTTTTAATCACAAGCTGTATTAGCTTTGCTGCTATATAGGTGTTATGTGTAATGCCACCTATTAATACGGGATTGAAACGTTTAAGACACACTGCATTACAGATTAAATGCAGGCAGCACAATATGGCCTAAACTGCCATAGTTTTAGAATGTGAAAAAATTGCATGTTTACTTACCTGTATACACCATATGCATGCACTAGAACTATTAATTAACAAGAGGTGAGTTATTGCAAATGTTCAAAAAAGGCTCTCTTGAAACTAGGTAGCATGAGCAAATTTACAAAATTTCTTACAAAAAACAAACTTGCATGCATTATTGTGACTAAAGTAAAAAAATGTCCTACATGTGTACAATATGCAAATTAGTTTTAGACTAGAAAGTGCAGCCATTTTGTGACCTGGTCAGTAGTGGAATTCAATTTTATGCAGACTGGATGTAATATTGTAATCCCTGTGCAATTTTGTGACGTGTGCTTCTACTTAATGTGGCGTGATGTAGTATAGATACAAGTTTGAGTAAAAAGCTAGCATTTAAAAAGTTCTTTTAAGCCCCCTTGATTGTTCATGGTTGAGATTTCCTCTACAAACCAAAGATGGCCAGCACACTGCTAACCAGTCACCAAATGTGAAACCCATGACAAATGCATACAAAAATAGACATAATATATGAGAATGCATAATGCTTTAGAAATTAAATCCTAAGTAAAGTCAAAATGGAGAAGGTGTAATATACAGACGGCTAGTTGCATAACAAACTAAATTTTACCTTTAAGACAACAGTGAAATTCGGCTTAAAAAAGCCTTGCTTACATGTTTGACCTGTGTGTGTTGTGGTCTTCTGTCAAACCGGGGTCACTGTTGCATGAGGGCAAGTAGCTACTTGACAGTCAAGGATAGTCTTTTTGTTTTAATGAAGGAGTTCTACTAGTGACATTGCTTGCAGATTTTAAAAAACAAGTGTAGTTAGGACAGAGGCAATATTTAACTGAACACTAAAAGAAAACCTTAGCAGTGTTTTTGTCTATCTCAGAGCATTTTTAACGCAACTAGCCCCTACTTTTTAATGGAACAAACAGTTATTCTGCAGCCTAAGCAAACACTCAGCAGCAAATGCTGTAATGCAGAATTAAAAGCCTGATGCTAGAGTCAAAATTACAAGGGTGTTGTTTTTGCAATCCCTTGGGACAATCCTTCATGTAAGCAAAGTGTTGATCTTCTGTTGGTTGTCTACAGTGTGCTTTTTTGTACTGTACAATATGTGGTTCATGTCTAACTGCTGTTTTATTGTGGCTGTGGTTCAAGTTTTTAATGTTTAAAGTTGATGCTGTTTTAAGAAGAGCTTTTTACTAATTTATTTGTCAA
>VXBA01000665.1:1441803-1544303 GCA_013399895.1 Serilophus lunatus | reverse complement strand
TCATTGTCACTGTAGGTTGTTCCTTGCCTGTGCCATGGAAATAGGTGCATTCACTTGAATTTCTCTTTTCCTTCTGCTTCCCCTCCTGTGGCTTTATTTCTTTGCTCTCATAGATTTTTAGAAAATTTCCTTGGAAGCATATTGCTCCCTTCAAGAGCTGCCCATACACCTTTCCAGCTGTGAGAGCCACCTCAGAATGAGGGCTTAGATCTGATGCTGGCCCTTGACTGATAATCTGTACCACCTGCATGGGTCAGTGCAGCTTTAGTGCCCATGGCAGAGCAACTGCCTTCTGGAAAAAGGCAGCACTGGGTTACCCACTGACATGATGCACTCTCAGATAAATGGCTTCTACAGCAGCCTGTGCCTTGCTCAGCTTCAACAGGTCTCTGCAGAAGCAGGTTCTCTGAACCCTGAGTTGTGTCTCAGCCTGGAGGTGACTTGGCAGTCATGGGTTAGCCCTGTGCTGTGGTTCAGGCCAGTGATAAAAATCCTCTGGTACCTAGATGTTGCTGGATGCAGGTCCACACTGAGAAGTACCTGTGAGGAACAGCAAATAGGAACTTGGGCATCACACCGAGCACGCGCTGCTCCCACCTGCGGGTATCCCACTCCCTGTGTAGGACAGTAGGCTTCCCATGTAGGGAAGAAGGACTATGGCAGTGTTAGCCTGATTGTCTTAGTATCACATAATCATCATAGAATGGTTTGGATTTCAAGGTTAATTATCATGTAGTTACAACCCCCTGCCATGGGCAGGGACACCTTTCACTAGACCGGGTTGCTCAAAGTCCCATCCAGCCTGTCCTCAAACTCTTACAGAGATGGAGCACCTATAACTTCTGTGGGCAACCTGTGCCAGAGTCTGACTGCCCTCATGGTAAAGAATTTCATCCTAATATATAATCTGGACCTGTCCACCTGTCCTCTTTCAGTTAAAAGCCATCACTCCTTTATCCTAGCACTACGTCACTATCTTCCAAAATACTACTTAGCATTTACTTAGTACCTTATTACTACTTAGTACTGCATTGTTTTTTAATCCAGAAAATCTTCTATTAAATCCAATATATCGATCCATTAAACATCTTATTAACCATGCCTATATGCAGTGTTCCTAAATTATCCCCAGGGAGCTCTAAACCCATCACAGCATCTTAGCTGTAAGGGGACAGGGATAGCAGTACCACATGTGGTAGGTGTGAATGGCAATTCCCTATGTTTCTATTTTTGGTGGTGTTGGAAGAGTTAAAGATTTGTTTTCCACAAGAAGAACAGACTAAACCAAACAGCAGTGACAGTAATTGCTCTGGCTTGTTTTATATGCCATCACTTTCATCAGCACTTAATTATTGGCACAGAGCTTCAGCTGCCAAATTACCTGTCTCCTTGCCTTGTAAAGGGCTGTTATGTCTTTTGCCTTCTGAAGAAGCTGTGGCCATTCCAGAGTTAAGGCTGTATTATTTTTTGCTTCACACAGGTACTAAACACTTCTTCTTGTGTTAAGTATAAGTAGATCAGGTTGTCTTTTCAAACAATTGAGCGAGCTGATGAGAGAGAAGGCTGCTGTCAGCAGGGAGCCTGCTACCTTGGCACTGATGAGATTCTGAGGTGGCACAGGAGAGCTGGGCAGTTTGTTGTAGCTACAAGAGGAACCAGTTGACCCGAAAAACAAGCAGGAATGATCCACCTACAAGCACAGTAGACAAGGGGAGTGTGATAAATAAAGCTGTTCTATTTTCTTTATAGAGACAAGGTCTAGGTCAATATTCTGGCAACACCTTGCTTCTGCTGTGTCTCACTGATCTATCATGGTAATCGCACTGATCTTTCACCAGCAGATCTGTGTGTACATTTCCTGAGATTTTACCCTCCATACCTAAAGGGCTTCATACAGCTGAGTGCTGCTGCATCCCTGCAGAAGTCATGCACTGAGGCTGGCTGGCTGATTTCTCCACATCACTCATTTTAGCAGATTTAGATATCTCTCAGTTTCATTTTCTTTCCATCTGCTTTACCCTCAGGTTCATGAGACCCTGGTGTTGCAACTTACCCAGAACTTGTGAACAGATGAAGACTTAAGGGGAATTTTATGTAAGTATGTTTTCTGTTAGCCCGATGTAGATCAGGAACTTAAACCAGTCTACTGAGGTTTTGACAACTGCACTGCTCACCCACTGTTTGCACTCCAAAGATAGAAAATCCTTAGTTACTCCTTTCTATCTGAATTAAGACTGTTTTGTTCACTCAATTTGTTGTCTCTGTAGCAAATGTGCAGCATAGCAAAGGGGGAAGCTGCCCTTCACTCAGCCAACCAGATGGCCTGGCCATGGTATCACAGTACCACAGTATCAGCAAGTTTGGAAGAGACCTTAGAGATCATCAAGTCCAACCTATAATCTAACAGCAACCCATCATCTAAACCATGACACTAAGTGCCTCATTCAGCCTACTCCTGAACACCTCCAGGGTCAGTGACTTCACCACCTCCCTGGGCAGCCCATTCCAATGGCAGATCACCCTTTTAGTGAAGAATTTCTTCCTAATATCAAGTGTAAACCTCCCCTGATGGAGCTTGAGACTGTGTCCTCTTGTTCTGTCACCAGTTGCCTGAGAGAAGAGGCCGACCTCCACCTGACTACAACCTCCTTTCAGTAGTTATAGACAGCAATAAGTTCACCCCTGAGTCTCCTCTTCTCCAGACTAAACAACCCCAGAATGGTCTAACGTCCCTGCCCTGGGTACCTTCCCACAGACATGAAGCCACAAAGGGAGAGGATTTAATAAGTGCCCTGTTATCTCTAGGACATGAAATCATAGGATTGAGATATTACTAGGGTACATACAGCTTCCATGTGCTCCTGGATCAGTTCACATCTCATGTCTGTAGTTTCTAGAGCAGGAACACTCAAGGTCTAGCTCTTGGATTCAGACTGAGCATCTCATTTCCTGCTTTCTTTGCATTAAAAACTTTCATCCTGCCATACTTAACTTGCCAGCAGTGTTGGGAGATGCAAAACACAGATCGTCTAGAATATTGTGTCTAGTCTGAGAAGGTGAAAAAAAAACAATGAGTATTATAGTTCAACTGTTGTGGTGTATGAAACTGTCAAAAGAAGCCACTTGCCCACACCCTGGTGAAGATGTGAAGCTGTACCCCAGTGAACCAACTGGTTGCCTCTAGGATAGAAAATATTTCAATACTTTGTTTTAAAAATGTGCAAAGGTGTTAATGTTTAACTGGGGAAGGTGTGCGTTATCTGCTGTAATCAACAAAGTGCAACCACAGAGGAGTCAAACAAGACATTTTATCTGTGCTTCACAATTGTGTGAGGAAACAATCACAATGAACACCATCCACTTCTCATGCAGGAGAATTGCACGAACCCCACAGAGGCCATTTCTTACACAGACTTTTGGAATAGGGCTTACAGCAGCTTCAACTTGTGTGTGGGTGTTCCACCAAGAACTGAATTTCAACCTTTAAGGTTAAATCTAGGTTAGCATGACACCATCTGTCTAACTTACCCATTTTGCATGAGAACATGATGCACTTGGCAATGTTTTGAGTGCTGTGTACAGTGGCTATATAGGCAGACTCATGAGATAAAAGTGCTTCTGGGAACTACTAGTTTTATACTTTTTAAAGCACAAATGTTACTTCCTTGTACAAGATAAGAGTTTCTTTAAGCAGAATGCAAAATCAAACAACATTTATTGCAACAAATACTTTCAAGGAACTTCAGGTCTATGAGGGTGATTGGATAAAAAGTAGAATCTAAATGAATACTGAAAGGAAAACATTGCTAAATAGGCATTAATTCACTACTTTTGAATAACCTATTCAATGATAAGAATAATCAGGAAAAAAATATTTGAAACTCTGAAAATCCAGAGATGGTATCCAGTGGTTAAATATGTCATCTCCATTCCTAGTCACAGGTAGCTCCGGGGTGCAGTAGCAGTTTCATTAAATTCTAGATATGCCATACATCCTGCCCTCTGCTGCTGGAGCTTTGCCATAGCTCCTCTTCCAGTCTGCTCTGGGAACTGAAGGCAGCCTGGTCTAGCCAAAGACAAGGGCTTTTTGGTAAATCTGGTGGAACTGCCTGCTGACATCAGGCTCACATTTGCAGCATCTGGGAAACGAATCAGTTGATTTGCTGGTCTCCTGTTCCCCAGCACAGGTGAGACCATACGGGGCAAGTCGTTTTGATTCTGCTGTTTTGCTTCATGACCAAGGCAGGGACAAAGTTTGGGAGCTGGGTGTGGGGGCAGACAGGTGGAAGTTTGGCAGCCTCTTGACTACTGGAATAAGTTGAGAAATTTTTTTTTTCTCTTGTATACAGTTATAAATTCTTATTTATTCTATGAACTTATTTCTAACTACAGCCCTCAGTATAAATGAAAACTTCCATGTAGTTTTTAAAAAATAAATCATATCTCCATCACTGGAAGGCAAAGTCCAATGCTGGCACAATAACACACAAGAGAGATTGAACCAGTTCAGTGCAGCTGAACTTCTGAACCCCAGGGCACGATCACATCCCACACTTTGACACATAGAAGGAGTTAGCCTCATGACTTCCCTCACATGAAAACACCCTCAAAGACAGTGTCTGGAGCCTGCTTATACCTGGGAGAATGAATATGGTGGAGGAGCTGTTTCCAGAAGCAATAACCAGGTGACAAGCTAGAGAGGAAAACCTACGGCCATGTACAACTATGTGATCAGGGAACAACTGGAAGTCATTCAAGTCTTCACTGCCTATATCTGAAGGGCAAGAGGGGGATGAGTGACTGTGGGTTTGATGCACAGTGTTGATCCCTCCTGGCAAATCTTAGTGGAGCCAACAAGAGTGCTTTTTGCATACTTGCCTAAAATCAACTTTTCTAAATATCTGAAGAGGCTAAGTGGTGGAGAAGAGGCCAGATTCAGGAACTCACACCTGGAGATGCCTCTGTCAGGTCCTTCCTCACCATGCACAGCCCAGTCTCACCTGCAATTAGTTTCTATTGCCATGGCTAGGTTGCATCTGCTATCACTAAGGCTTGACCCAGTGCTGAGTTGGCTGGGGCATGGATGCAGATGGAGCCATTTTACCCCACGCTCCCTCTTTGGAGAAGACAGAGATGCCTCTGACTGGAGAGACACTCAAAGGTTTGGCTTTGAGCCCTCTGCAAGGGCCTTTGCTGCAGAAGGGTATTTAAGGTCTGCTTGCTAGAATAGACAGCTGAAGACTTCAAAGACTCTCCTTGTTCCCATTTAGACTGTTTAGGACCAAAGACTGGATTTGGGGGGTTTTCCAATAACCTACTGCATCATCATTTCCTCACATTACTAATAGTTCAGCAGATCCTGATGACCTTTGCAAAAATAAAATCAGACTAGATTGGCATATTTGCTTTAGAAGACGCTAATCAATATCTATTTTGTTAGCCAATATGGTTATATCTTCTGTTATTGTGATTTATTTCATTATTGTTGACCAAAGGTAGTTGAATGTGTGATAACAGTACTGAAAATGGCAAGGGTTAATAAATTCAGATGAGGTTGTCATCTTATTACCAGAGTGCAGGAAGTGAAGCACAGCCATTTAATTAACCTAGTCGCAATGAATTTTATGCAACATACAGTTAACACTTCATCTATTAAAACCACAAAGCAGATGGTAGTGAGCAGTTTTGTCTGCCATAAATAGGGTACCAATTTAAATTACTTGCTGCACAGGATTTTATAGGAGAAAATTATCGAGATATTAAATGGTGAGATATTTAATAATCTCTTTCTTTTAAGTCATGTGTGCATCAGACTGTGTATCAGTAGAAAACTCAATTATTTCCATGAAATCCCCAAAATGGAGAGCTTAAAAAATTAAATAAAAGGACAAAACTTGGATGAAGTGGCATTTTTTTCAAACTGCAAGGCCTTAGGTGATGGGGAATATATACCCCATTATAAAGTTTTGCCCTACTTTCTCTGCCTAAGAGGTTTTTATTATTCTCATAAATGGATAATCCTAGTTGACTATTAAAAGGCCACATTTATCAATAGACCGGTGGTTTCTCTCTTCCTCTTGAAAAAAAGATTGTGATTAATATTACAAAATTTAACATATTCCTTTTCATTTCCCCCAGTTAGGGAGAGTTATATAAGCACATGAATGCACATACAGGCAAGGGGGCTGTATGTCAAAAGCACTGTGGGCAACTCAGTGCCTGCAGCTAGTAGCTGCTTTGTTTCCCAGTCCTTTACCTAGCGAGGGGAATGTAAACTTAAGAAACTCAACCAACGAAGCAAAACTAAACACAGTTTTGTGATATAGCTTCGTATACATGTAGCTATTTAGACACTTCTAGAACTCTCTAGGTCTTGAAATAATTTCATGCACAAAATTGCTGCCCTCATATAAAATACAAGGCAGAGGAAGAAGCAAACAGGCGCTTCTAAAATCATGATTGCCTCAGGACTGTGTGAAACTCATTTTTCAGCAGAGAAGCAAATGTTTGTTTGAAGTCAGAGCAGAATCCCAGGAAGAAAAGTAAAGCCTGAGAAAGCAGAGCAAGTACATCTCTGCACGCCCAGGATTGTGTAGCTCCCACAGTCCCAGGCAAGGGCAGAAAATTGTCTCCACTCCTTCAGAGAAAACAAATGTGACGGACTTTCCTTCTGCATTCTCCTTCTTCCTCCGAAGACAGAGGCTTGACAACAAGGCTGTGCTTCTGGTGAATAGGGTTCATTAAGCCCGCAGAAAGCCAGAGGGTGTGCATTCATTTGTTTGAATGACTCTCGGAGACTCCTTTATTTGAATGACTTTTTCCTCAGAGAGGCAGAAGGCAAGTGTGTCCTTTGTCACCTTCTCTGATTGCTCTGTCCACTGAACCGCTAGCAATAGCTATCAGAAAGTCTCCAGAGATTCTAGGCGTCACAATCCATGACAAAGGACATAAATTGCTCTTTTCACAGATGACATCCTGCTTTATCTCAGTAAAACACAAATCTCTGTTCAATGCCTGAAGAAGTCCTGCAGCATTACTTCGCTGGAGCAAGACTTCATGGAAATATGACTAAATCAGAGGTGATTTTTACACCATGATCCAGTGGGATTTTTTTTCATTCTCAATGCTACTGACCCACTGAGGAATTCAACTACTTAGTGGTACCAGCCCCACCCTATTAAGGAAAGTACCACGGCCCTTTTTCAGCCCTTCCTATCAAGGTCAGGAAGGACTTCATTTGCTATTGAGTGTATTAGCACAAATTTGGTTTGGCTGTAACAAAAATGGGTCCCAAGTGGTAAATAACGTGAAAAAGAGACCAATAATCAACTTCCTGAGGTTCAGCAAAACCAAAATAAAAATGAAGAGGTACTCTGGAGGTGACATGTGATTAGCAGGGAGTTACCTGCTCTCTTGGGAAGGGTGTGCAGAGCTCCCAGCACTAGCCCCTCTGCACAAAGAGCCATGGGGCTCATGACTACTCCTTTTTATTTCACTATTCTTTTTTTATTGGTTTGTGACCAAAGCTTATGGTCTTCTTGAGGATTACAGGCAGATCTAGGGATCATCCTATCGTTTCTGGGAAAAGGAGAATCACATTACCTTTGTGCAGTCAGACTCACCTCCAGGCTCCCACAGATTGCCATATCAGCAGGACGCTACATTTAAAAGACAGGAAGGAGAGGAGTAAGGTGCAGAACATGGACTTTGTTCAAGAGCATAACCAAATAAATTTTGAACAGTTCAAAACTAATTTTAATTTGGTTTCCATTGCAACATACTGTAAGTTAATTCCTTGCTAGCAATTGCTACTGAAGAGAAATGGACAGCCAGCCAGCCAGAGACAGTGCCCTAAGTTACAGGCATTGCCACTGCTATAAGGGGAATCTCTGCCCTTATTCACTCCGAAGGAAAAAAAGGCATGTTAATACAAGTTTGAGAGTGGCAGTTTTTAAGATGCTTTGATTTACTGTCACTCAGTGGATACCAAAGCACATCAATATCCACAGCCTGATAGTTTTATCCACACACACAGAATTACACACACACACAATTAACAAGGTTGGAAAAGACTGTAGAGATCATCAAGTCCAACCTTTCACCTACCTTAACAACCTATCCAACACCAACACATCATCTAAACCATCTAAATCATGTCACTAAGTTCATCATCCAACCTAGCCTTAAGCACATCCAAGGATGCTGACTCCACCACCTCCCTGGGAAGCCCATTCCAATGGGGAATCACTCTCTCTGTGAAAAAGTTTCTCCTAATATCCAGCCTAAACCTCCCGTGATGCAGCTTAAGACTGTGTCCTCTATCCATTTCATTAAACACCATTAATAGAATTTCCTATAAAAATAAATACTGAAATAATCTGAAACTGTTTAAAATATTGATGAGATATTGATGAATATTGATTGGATAATGGTGTGTTTATTCAGGTAGGTCAATATTACGGGTCATTCTGAGATGCGGGGGCATTTCAAGGCAAAGTGACCAGCTTGGGACAACTCCAGAGGTCATAAATCAGGCCCAGAAACAAACCCTGACTCCTGACTACCAAGTCAGTGCTTTATCAACAAAGCACGTTGCTCTTTAGTATATTCATTTATAATGTAGATTAGGTGAGTGAGAGGGAAATTTAATCATTTCGAATGACTAATAACTATGCTAATGTGTTCAGATAAAATAAGCATTCACATATGCTGAAAGCCTTTATAGTGTAATAAACTTCTGTTATCTTTTGAGGCGTGCAGTACTCTGATTTTCATATACCAACTCCTTTTTATTTCAAGTGCAATAAAACCATATTTTTTAAAAAGATTGCAAAGCTCAAGACTGCTGAACCTCATTTAAGTAGTGCTTCTGTGAGGTGCTGACACACTATTCTGAACAGTGGGCTCAGGGGTTTGGGGTTTCTTTGGTTGGCTAGAGTTTTTTGCTTTCTGACAAAGTGTGTCAAACCAATTTGAAGTCTTGGACTTCAGAGATAACAAAGAGCTTTGAGGATATTGATTTCAGTGACTCTGTGTAGAAACACTACTCCTCTTGGAAGTTACTTTTATTTTCCTGCATATGACTAAACTCGTTTTGATCCCCTGTCTAATTTTCTATTGTTCTTCCCCATAACATAGACATCTATACAATATTTTAACAGTTTTTTTCTCTGCTGTTGCCGGGCCTGTTGCTAATCACATGCCAGTGATCTCTGGTACTGTGTGTGACACTTGCAGCCTTTTCTCTGGCTGGAGTTTCTCTATTATATCCACAGACTCCAAAGGTACAGTCACTGAGGTGCAGGTCAGGCTTAATGTTCTAGGAAGCAGATCACTTTTGCCTGAAAACATCTCCATGCTGCAAGCGGTACAGGACATCAGCTCTGTAGCCCAGCAGCCTGCTCCATCAAGCCATGGCCTTGCCATCCTTGGGGAAAAACATGATGCTGTTCTTTACTCTTGTGCTGCGCTGTGTTATGATACTCCTGTATGGAGCACTTCAAAAGCAGAAAAGTAACTAAGTGAGAAGTCAAGGGAGAAAATAATCTCAGAATGATACAAAAAATGAAGTTAGAATTCAGCATTAATTTCAACCTGCACTGAAAATAATTTAAGTAAATTTGGAGAAAATCAAATGTCTTGTAAGAAAAAAGAAGTACACCAAATGCAGTAATATTATTTATTTAGTCTTCTTCCCTTGAGAAGAATGAAGTATCAAAATACCCTGTCTATAAAAGGAAAGAATCACCTGGAAGGAGGCAATAAATGATCACATATTAAAGACATCATGAAGAACAACAGAAGGTCTTGAGTCCTGGTTTTCCCTTTCAATAGGACGATGAAGGATAACTAAAATAAACAAAGCATAAAGTAATAGTGTCTCATTCTGGATGAAAGCACAAGCCTCACCAAAAACATTAAAACAGGAATGTGTTCTAAAATAGGAAATGAGGCCTCTCTACCCAGCTGACTTTTGTGAATGAGCACAGAGAGCTCCATAAAGGGATGGCTGCCAGCCTAGGGAAGGCACAAGTGCTGCAAAAGGGCATCATCAGGGAAAAATTAGAAGATGAGTCTACTGAAGCTAAGATAGAAAATAGAAGGAAGGCTGACTGGGAAAGTGCAGATCTCAGACAGTTTGTCAAAAAAATTGCCTACCTGTTCCCATCTCCGTGGTGATGCACAGGTTATATTTGGTACTTGAGATTTTGTCATTCGCACTCCGCTAAGTATTTGCCTGTGAGAACCTGCTTTTATATCACAAGGTTAATCAGTCATGTTGGAAAGTGGTGCTAGAGAATGGGCATGAAGGGCCAGACATGTCCAAGTCTTTCTTTAAATAATCACTACTGATATTTCCTAAGCTAACCACAAAATCCGGATTCCAATAGCTGTATTCTTTATGCAGAAGAGCTGTGGAAAATAAAGGGTGATGGAAGGATTTTCAGTATCTAACATTACCCTGCAATCATGAAAATAGCCAGGAGGGCAGACAGCAGTCTCAGGCAGAGGCAATGCCGCCGCAGGAGCCGGGTGTGCGGGAGCAGCCCGTCCCGGCACGCCAGGCTGGGTGCCCCGGGTGGTTAGGAGCTTTACAGCAGACAACTGGGTTATGTTCCTCATCTGGCACAGGCTGAACCAGTGTAGATAAGAGTCCTCATCTTCTTTTTTCAGCTTCTTAGCAGAAATGTCATAGATAAGTGCAAGGTGTGAGTGTTTAGGAGGAATGTTTCCTTATCTTTTAATTAAGAATGTTACAGAGGTGTTTGGCTTTTCGTTGATTTTTTTTTCCCCTTTTTGCAGGGTAGGTAAAGTAGTAGATTTTTCCAGTCTAACCTTTTATAGGCCAGGCATGTGATATGTGGTGAGAGCCATGAAAAGCATTTAAATTTTCTCTTTTGAGACCTTTTCATGCTTATTTTAGTTTCAATAGAATTGAGTCTGTTCCATATGTCCTGATTCACTACAGGATGCTTTTCTTGTCAGAGGAGTGACTCTGTTTGATCAAGATGATACTGACCTCATTTGTGAAATCAAGTATCAACTCTGTATGGGGAAGCGTCTTCCTAGCACAGATTCTAACAAAAAATCTTGAGAAAGCAGTTTAATACACGTTCTACTAAGAGCAAGCTAGGGAGGAAAAGAATGAACTTTACATAATGTCCTATCATATAGACATTTAATTTTCCATTCACCTGATAAAAATTTTAATCAGAAAAAGCTCTCATCTGAAATAAGAAAGCTATCATATTTTTAACATTTTTAAGCTTCTGCCGACCTGAGAATATGAGATGCTGAAATTGTAATAGTGAGATTGGATAGTTCTTGTTTTTATCTCTGTGCATGAGAAAAATTGTATGTTGCTATTATCTGCATGTTGATACGTCCTATTCCCAGGTAAGGAAGCAGAAGAAGTTTTGCTCCATCATAATTGACCAGACATTATCAAGGTGTATACATTATGTGAACAACTCAGCCTTCCTTTATTTTAACAGGTATAATGTTTGCAAAGCTGTGCCCTGAATGGAAAAAAAAGGGGAAAAAAAGTGAAAGATACATTGCCCTTAATAAAGAGCTGTAAAAATATTGGTTGACTACAGCCTATGAACAATGTACTCACCAGGGTAAAATATTAACAGTTAGTTTATGGCATTTCTATTTCCCTTTTATTTCCTTATTCATGTTCGTGTGGAATAGGACAAACAAGCATCTGGGAGCAGAGAGTTGGAGATAGGCTGAGGAAGGGATTATGTTTCCAGGTAGATTCCAGGGTATTGGCTCAGCAAGAACCACTTGCTGAGTACAACACAATCTCCCTGCTCAAGGAAACTTTGGGAGATAGATGTCAGTTACCCAAGGTCCAAGGTCAGCCTAGGGTTGTGGCCCAAGATCAATCTGTACTGGTGGTACAGAGCTACACAGACTAAACTGAATCTTTATTCTGTGCTTTTTCACCTGGAAAAATTGCATGACAGTCAACTGGCACTTTCCTGAGAAAGCTCTTCTGAGGAACAGGAGGATTTGTGCACCTCAGTGCCTCATCTCCCCTGCTGCTCGGGGAACAGCACATGCATCTCTACTGCCTGAAAAAAATCAGCCCCTGAAAAAAACACAACATAACTTCAGCGAATGTGCAGCCATCAGCAAAGCATGCCAGGGTGGACACACTTTGAGTTGTGCAGCAATGTCAGCAGCTGTGGGCTGTGGGCTTCTGTCCACCAGTGCTGCCAGCATGTGTCCCAGTGTGGCCAAGCAGACATGTGCCCGTGTGGTGCGGCCCCACAGCAGCTGTGATCTGGAAAAAAGTCCAAGAGAACAACTTTCTGGCATGGATGGGTAGACTCTGTCTAGCCTGAAGCAATGAACATGGGTGGGAGTTAGCTGATAGGAAAAAGTGAGCAGCAGCATGTCTTGTATCAGCAGCTGGAAACAGTGAGGCCACGTGAGCTGTTACTCAGCTTAAGCATCCTATCCAAACTCTGCTTTAAAACAGGGAAAGTATAAAATATGCCTAAAATCTGACAAATGGTATACAAGACTTCCTAGAAAAAGTACCTGGAAGAGATATGCATAGTCATCCACTCTCATGCTTTGGGAGGCTGTGTGCTCACTGAGTAGGGCTACGAAGGATTTCTTGTGGTGCAGTACTGCATACATAGTAGAGATCAAGGGCGTTTACATTCCTGTGCAAAGCATCCAGGTTTGACCATCATTAGAGACAATATAATACTCCACTACAGATGGATCTATGGCACATTCTGGTATGGAAATTTCTGCTGCAATTTCCAGGAACATGGGAAGTTGCATTAATACTGGAGCTGTGGCAGCAATAGCCGCAGCAACAGCTCCTCAGAGTTGCTTGTACCAGCTGTTAAAGAGAGGGACTGCAGATGTTTTCTGCCTTGTTTTCTGTTGCTCTTTTTACATGTAGGAGACGCACATGATGAAAGGGTCTAGATGTGAAGATCACATTTTAATCTCAGTATGTGTGTCAGAGAGAGAGACAGGCAGAATGGATTAGTTTCTGAATTAGTGTTCATAACAGTTCTACAAACACTTAAACAAATTTGTAGTCAAAAGGATAGTGTCAGTGTTTCATTTAAAAGGCTCTTTAAAGAGTTTCATTGCTGTATGTTGAAAATCTAATCTTTAAAAGAGACAATAATAAAAGTTTGGCTTTCTCAAATGTGTCAATTGATATTTTCCTTAATTTGACCTATTTATCTTAAAACATTTATAATCTGTTAGGGGGACGTTCATAGCTAAATGTCCAATTTGGTTTGTTTGTTTTTTAAATCTGCCATTCTGTTGCCAAGAAATTAAACAAACAGATGCCACTCTTTTTTGAGGGGCTCCATTAAATACAATGTCTTACCCACCATCTGCTGGATATGCAGCAGCAATTAACAGCTCCACACTATCCCCAGAGCAGAGCTGACAGCAATTGATGCTGCTGGGATCCTGGCAATTTCTCCTTCCCGCTCCTCACCCTCTCTCTTCCAAATACCAATAATACAATATCAATACCAATAATACCTACAATACAATATTTCTGTATAAAAGACTGGGTCTGCTGAGATAAAAGAGGAACAAGCTATTCCTTGTTCTTCAAACTGTGATGGGTGAAAGTCCTTCCTAGTCATTACACTTTTTGATCAAAGAGCATATTCAACAATAACAACTGAGCTGATAGATGTCTGCAAAGGCCACATAAGGAAAATTTTTCCGGCATTTTTCAGACGTGTCTTCTCTGCAAAAATGCACAGCTGCTCTGAGGAGCCAGGGGCCAGGGTTGCACACAGGCTCTTCCCTTCTGCTGGTTTAATCCCATTTGTGTGGGAAGATGTTGAAAATTGCTACCTTTGATATTGACATACCTGGTGAGGCTCATCCTAGTTAGCAACCATGAATCACGAGCACTGGGTGTGATTCATGCCCATGGCAGCCAGGTCAGACTGACTGGTACTGGCTTTGTACTAGTAAAAACTCTTGGAGATTGAGTCTTTTATTCACAAGTCCTCTTTGTCCAGGATAATGTGGAGTGTTTGGGTTCTCTTTATTGACCATGGTGTCAGCCTTCAGCCTACAGTCTTTCTTTAGCTGAGCTGATTGATTAGCAGCCAATTCCAGTTAGGAATTCCAGAATGGAGGTTTAGATTGGTCATTAGGAAAATTTTCTTCACTGAAATGGTTGTCAACCATTGAAGCAGGCTGCTTGGGAAGGTGGTGGAGTCACCATCCGGAGGTATTTAAAGGACGTGTAAGCGTGGCACTTAGGGACACGGTTTAGTGGTAGACTTGGCTGTGCTGTGTTAACTTGGTGATGTTAAAGGTCTTTTCCAACCTAAACCATTCTCTATGATTCTATGATTACTTACCCTGGAAAAGAAGAGCTTCCTTGGGCTTTTCTTCAGTGTTTGTGGTGATGGCACTGTGGCTTTTCCTGGATTATTGGGCCTGGCTGTTAAATATATTCTCCCTGGCTTCAGGCAGTGGGGGCTTCAGGGAGGTTGTCTGGGCACCAGAGGACTTTTTAATGCACTAAAAGGCAATTAAAAAATCTGTGTACCTGAGGCTTTAGGTTTCTAATCAATGCAGAAAGTCAACTTGCATATAGACTAGTCTCCTGTAACTTCTGTCAAAACTCTCCAGTGTCAAGGTCTCCCTTAAAAGACCACGAGCTTCCTCCAAAGGGTATGTTTGTAGAATATTATTTGAAAGAAATTCTTTATGCTGCAATGGTGTACTGCTTTATGTTCAACAAGTTATTTGTATTGCTGCCATGGCAGAAGGATTTCTCTGCCTCTGTTTGTCAGGCTCGTAACTTATCTTCAGTACAACTGCCTTCTTCTCCAAGGCATGAGGAAAATAAAGGGATATTGAGATTTAACATTACAGATGTTCAGCTTGGTCACAGTGTCAGGATAGACAGGTGTACATTATTTCAGAAATTATAATTTCCACCCTGACAATAAATCTGTCTAGTAATTATCCTTATTGCCCTGTATGGTGACCATGTGTAAAGGCAATCTGAACTTAAAAGACATCTCATAAATCAGGTGAGATTTAAAATCTTCCAATAGTTTGTAAATCTGCCCAGGATTTAAGGATTAATTGAAGAGCAGACAGCTTAATACATTAACCTTTCACCTCTGCAGCCTTAGGTTCAAAAGCTGACTTAGGTCAAGAAGCAAAAAATTAGATTGGTGATATTGTCTGAGTCTTAATGAGCGCTGGGTTTCAGGGGAGCCTGGTTAGCACTGCTCATAGTGCCCTGTTTTCTCAGCAAGGGTTTGCTTTGGGGGTTGCATGTGTCTTTTTTGCTGCCAGTACACTATTACTAACGTAAGAGTAAAGTTAGGGGCCTGAGGAGAACTGTTAGTAGGCTATAGTGGCTGTAAGAGAGGTCATGAAGCACCAGGGACAGCCCTAAGTAGTTTGTTTTCTAAAATTGAGTCAGGTCATTGAAGGGATTGCAGGGATGCTGGGACAGGCGAGGCTGAGGGGAACATCCCCATCAGTCCTTCTGCAGCCCTGCTCAGCTGGGTGAACAGGTGCACTCATTGTCACTCCCCACACTCTTACCCCACTGCTGTTTGTGCCCCTCTCCCGGGCTTGCCAAGAAAGCAACTTTACAAGGAGGCAGAATCTGGGATCAGCAGGCATTCCTTAATTTCTTTGTCTATATCTGAGCACAAAACAATGCAGCAGCATGCAACAACCTGGACCATCCTCCATTTTCTTTTGTCTTGTGGAAGATGAGGACACTGCAACAGTCCTCGATGTACATCTGTGTGGGTATTTTGGCACTTGACAGTGACACTCAAAAGCCTGTCCTCACTGACTGGGAGCTAAAGTCTGCTTTACAGGGATGCTCCATTGCTGAAGGTGAAAATGTAGCCAGAGTTCCTAAAGGTGGTGGACTAACCCATCCTTGACTGGCCAGTGGTGGCTGGTCCCTGCCCATGGCTCCAGCTTGTCGGCAGTTCATTCCCGGTGACTTAGCACTGAGCACTGGAAAAATACAGCGTGATCTGCACCCGTGTTAAACCTAGGGAAAGGGATTGAGCAGTGCAAATGTGTCAGCAGCAGACATTTCTCTGGGGAACTAGCATTCTCTGAATCTCTATTAAGTAACACTGGATTGGGAAGTCACTTGATGGGACCACCCCTCTCCCTCAGTGTACAAGTATCTCTGTAGATTTATGTCCCTCACACCCTTCAGACCACCCCTGAGAAATATCCATGCAAAAATAAAAATTGCCCATGACCCCTGTCTTTGACTTTTTGACCTCTCCCTGTCCCTGCACATAGCCTGTCTGCTCAGGATTTGCCAGCTGACTAATGAGATCGGGTCTGATCTCTGCTCTGAGAAGACATTTGAAAATAATGCGATTTTCTGTAACCGCCAAACGCACACATAAACTCTGTATTTTCGGTGTTGGGTTGATTGTTTTGGTCTGCTTGGAACAAACATCATCCTGGGAGTTTTTAACCTTACAAAAATGCATTCATTACTGATGCAGGTCAGAGGTGAGATGGAAAGCACACTGTGAAATCCAGTGATAGAAGGCTTAATCATTTATTTTCTTGCCTAGGATCTTTTCACTTGTTCCAGCTGGTTCAGAGGCACTTGGAACATATCAACAAGGCTTACATGACTGAAAACAAACCTTTGCCAGCAGCAGAACCAGACTGACAGAAAGAGGACAATAGTTTTTTCGTGCCACAGAATGTTACTAAACAGCATATAGTTTCATGTGTGTTTCTGCTTCCACCCTCCCAAGTAAACTATGAAATATTATTTACTGGCAAACATTATATTTCCCTTTTTAAGGGATTTGATATGATTAAAGGGTTGGTTGTGAAGTGATGATTGAAGTTCCAACTATTAAAATGCACATCAGTGTGCAGGGAAAATAAAAAGGCACTGAAATTCTTTTCAAACCCAAGCACCAGGTGCGTTAATTACATTTCATTGCATGTTGGTTTATTACTGCGGTCACTTGTGCCTTATGATCTGCATTAACACCTGCGTTCTATGGATATTTTGGTATTTCACTAAACAAGATGAATATCGGCCAGATGGTGACTCCAGTAGGAAGCATTTCACATAGATTTTTGTGCTCTTCACAGTTGCCTGTAAAGGAATCCTGAATGTCATGCTACACCAAAGCAAACCCAAAAGACAGCAATAAATTTGAGATCAACTGCCTTGACAGCATATTCAGAAAGGATCAGAAGGCAGACAGATCGAGGCCTTGTAACATGGATCTTGCTAATAAATTTCTTCTGTGTAGCACAGCAGCATAACTGGTACCAGCATTTCACCCCCTGGGGTGACCCTGCCCAGTGTAGAAACACAACTCCATAGAAAACTAGGTCACTTAAGGTCTGAAACACGTAGCACAGGTGATTCAGTGGTTTTTATGGTGTTTTGTTTTTTTAATACAGGTTGCCCACATGACTTTTCTTCCATAGTACAGGCTAGTTAATGTACAACAAGCATCCAGCCCTGGGGAACCGCCACGACCATGAGTCAGGATGACAGCCCCACCATGGCACCTCACCCTTTGACCAAAGTGCAGAGCATTTCAGGAGAGGTGGCAGGGACACAGACATCACTGTGCCTGTCACTGGCACTGTCTGGGTCTTATCCAGCACATTAGAAGTTACTCCCCAACCTGCACCAGAAAAGAGCAAGAAATCTCAAATTTCATGCTGGCATGGTATTATGCTGTTAAAAACTTGGACAAACCTTCTAAACACGCAATTAACCACTACTTCAAACCCACATCAGTTAGAACACTCAACATCATTCCAGGGCACTATCCAGTGCTGTCTGCAAGCCTTGCAGCTCTTCCAGGATGAGAAGGTTTTTTCTGTGTGAGTGAGATTTTTATTGGGGACATCCATGTTCATGGCTTCTTTTTCTAGTTCTTCACTTGAAGATGTCAGCCGAGGACTGTGTGACCATAGCAATTGAAGCATCAATACAAATCGCCACACAATCAGAAGCATTGAGTTTTCATGGTCTCTGTGGTACTGTATTGCTGTTGCCTCCCGCTGGGTGTGCTGGGAGGAGCTCAGGGAGTGCAGCCGGTGCTTGCCAGATCCTTCCTCTATCCACTCTGCCAGGAGCAAGCTGAGCTGTCTGCCAGTGTCAGAAGCCTTTCTTCCTCTGTGGAGCCAGTGGACACCTTTTCCTACCTTAGGGCAGGTAAAGGTGGGATGCTCTGTTCTTCATAGAGTGTGGTCCCTGGACTGTTCCTGATGTACTTCTTGAGAAAGGCCAAAAAGATACAAAGGGACTACGTGGAGAAAATGCAGCAGAATGGGTGGCAGATAAACAGCTGGCAGACTGGGGCAACACAGACATAGCAGACACATAGTGTTGGAAATCAGGATCTTGCCCTGAGGACAGAACATAGCAATGCCCAATAGCTGGCTGTCTGAACACTGTCTTTGATCAGGAGGTACAGGCACAAAAAAGACCCCCAAACTAGACACAGTCACCAAGACAAAATTCTGATGTATACAAATAAATGCAGAAAGTGGAGAACAGGACTGGACAGACACTGAGCTCAGCACTGTGCTCAAGACAGGTACAGAGCACTCACCTGCCTAGACAGGTGCTGAGTCCAACCAGCCCCGTGCCAGCTGCAGGTGGCCAGCTCCTCACCTTGCTGGTGTGCAGGGATGACCATGGAGCTGGCAGATGCTGGCCCCTCTGACAGGAAGTTTCTCAGGCTGATAACCGTGTTGTTCCCCACAGAGGCACGCAGCACCAGATCCAATCTGCAAAAACAAGAAGCCAAAAATGTACAAGTTAACATGCCCACCTTTCCCCTAGGCATACTTCACCCGAGATGCTGTTTAAAGAAAACCAATATTTCACTCTTGGAGACATATAGGCAAATCCTAATACAAGTTTAGATTAACCGTCAGTCAGATAGCTCACCAGTGCAGAGATCAAATATAAAAGATGTATGTTCTGTGTCATCTGTTTAGCAACCTTAAATTAGCTCACATGGGTGGATGGTGCTGGCCAAATGGCAGAACATGTGCTGGAAATGGAAATCAGAGTCAGAGCAGAATCCTATGGGATACCCCCAGCAATTTTAAAGCAGCTATCTTATTACCTAAGCAATTTTCAGGGACAAGCAGAATTCAGACCCAGCCGACAACACTCGCCGGTCCAACCTTAGTGAAACTACTTCATTATTATTTCAGTAGTGCCTGGAGAGCTCTATTTGCTGCTCCAGTTTCTCTGCAAAACCCCTTCCAACAACCCACAATAAAAGACATCTCCTGCGAGGACAGGCTTGCAGTTTAATTTAAGGCTAGGAACAGCAAGTGAAAGTAACAAACAACCAGAGAGACTAGAAGGAAGAGGGTTGATGGAAATGGTGGAAAGCACTTGTCCCTGGAGTGCCTGTATGTGTATACATACATACTAGATATAGATTAATGTGTGCACAGATATTTCAGAAGCCCCTTAACCTGAATGTAAGACATCTAGAAATAATTTATAAAAGAAATGCACGCATAGGGTGGATGGCTGGATGGGAGAGACCTGTCTTGCACTCTGCTGAGGATCCAATGGGTGGGTTTGACTTGGCTTTTTTTTGTACTATGAACAACTTTGGGGTCCACAGGCAGCTCTCTTACCAAGTCACATATCTGACTGGACTCAGTGATCTTAAAGGTCTTTTTTAACCTAAACAATTCTATGATTGAAAAATCTCTTGTTTCTCATGTACACAGTACATACATTTGACCTCACAGCCTCGGCCTGGGAAGCAGGAGAAATAGGACTGTGCAAAGCAGCCTTGTCGTGCATCAGATGAGCAGCATATGAAAGCCAAGCATGGGCTCCACTGCAGTGCCACCAAGAGGGATCTGCATTGTCCTGCTGTCCTCAGGCCACTGTTAAACTCTCCTCCTCGATAAAGAGTACCCTTGGAAAGAGAAGGCAACCATTAAGGAGGTACCTAGACTTCCAGCTGGAACAAAGTGTGAGGGAGTTTTCTCACAGCCAGGTGCTCTTTGCTGCCTGGGGCATGACTTCAACTGATCTGGGAAGCAAACATGTCAACAGCAAAATTCACCCCAAAGGGATCTGTTTTTTTGTCTATTTAAGTATTTCCTTTTAACAAAGAAATATGAACAACTTGCTGCATTGCAGAACAACTACTGCATTGCCTTACTTCTTGTAGAGACCCCAACCAGTTCACAGCACCCATGTGTGTGAGTTATCAGGTTCAGCCTGGCAAACGCCCAGTGAAATCAGCATGTCCTGGACCTCTCACAGAATATGCTGAGTTGGAAGGGATTCACAAGGATCATGGTTTCCAACTCTTAGCCATGGGCAGGACCATCCCCTGGAGTGTAAGAAAGGGTGGCGAGGACAGGGGGAAAGGTGGGTTTAGGCCAGGTTTTCCCTTTTCCTTGGGAAAACTAGGTGTACTGACTTCATCTCTCATCTTCCTGCCTCCTGGCATCACATTGCAGTAGGAAACAGATTGTTGAGACACACATAACTCATGAAGGATTCTCTAAATGTGGAAAACGATTTGCAGAGGTACTGGTGGCAGCAGCATTTCCACGCTTGTGTTTGATCAATGTTCAGGGATTAGCAGAGAAGGCACAGTAATGTCGTTGAAGTGCAAACCACTATAAATGTGACTGTTTTAATCAAAACACACTGTTTGTTTGGAAGCAACATCTTAAGAAGAAAAGGAATAGTTTTGAAGAAATTACTTCCAGAAAGAATAACAAAAATTCCTCTGTGTCAACAGCAGCATGTGCACTGCTCTCAGATGAGGAGATTCCTCCTTAACCCCCAGCCCCTAAGAGCACAATGTGCAGGCATTTCTCCTGAAACACTGACAAACTGTAATAAAAATTCACTTTGAAAAAACAGCATGTCCAGTGATATCTACAGGCTTTTGACTTTGCTCTTTCCTTCAAACACCACTCGTGATGCTGAGCGCACATTCTCTTGGCCTATTTGTTCCTGGCAAACAAAGAGCAAATTCCCCTGGGTACCGCAATCCATTTTTAACACTCTGTAATTATTTAGAAAAATGTTTTGATAGGAGAAATGAAAAACTGGGGCATTTCAGGTGTCCCTGAGAATGTGCTTGGAGCACTATGTGAAATAGAGATTTGGAGTCTCTTTATTTATGGCAATACCCTTCCTCCAAAAAAAGTCCACCCTTTCAGCTGTGGCATTCGCAATTCATTGAACAGCCCTGTCTGCTTCTCATTACCAAGTGCAGAGGGCATGAAACTCCTGAGGGTCTGCCCCAAATGGTGAGGGAAGGGAGAACATAAGGACTTTGCTCCATGAGTGCTGGTGGGGCAGATGTGGAAAACTGTCCCCTTCTGAGCTATTGTCTCCTTCTGTCGTCTCAAAATCTATGGGACTTCATATGTTAATGTACCCTTTTTGGAAGCCCTTCGACAGAAGACATTGCAGCAGAAAATGTCAGAGTCCTTAGCAGGAGACTTGCAGTGCAATGAGTTATATGGCCCAAAGGCACATAAGCTTGACACAGGCAAGGAGATGTGTCTCCTGCAGTCCTCTGGCCAGCTGAGACCATCAGGGATGAAATCTAGAAGCTAAATGTCAATTCAGTTTTGCCACAAGAGAATATTTTTCTTCAAAGCAAGCATGGGCAGAAAACCACTATGATCAAGGCTGTGCACTAAGTGCTGCAGCCTGTGCACACACTGTTTGCTCACTCAGAAACGGGTCATCCCCTCCTCTTGGAGGAAGAAATTGCTTTGCATCTGTCTTTAGGGGTGAGTCACTGCCATTGGAAATGTGAATAGTAGGTAGAATGTGGGGGGCATTGTGCTGCAGAGGGAGGCATGGAAAGGATGTAAATGCGAGCAATGAAAAAAAATTAACAGAAATGAGTGTTACAGCTTTGTTGTCCTCAAAAAACCCGTTATCTTTCAGGGAGACAGTAAAAGAGAAATAAAGGGGAAAGAGCCCCAAACTCAGCATATCCACTGCCATCTCCTGGTGGACAGATAGAGAGCCTCATCCCACCTTGCCCTGCTGGCTGCCCTCGTGTTACAGTGTCTTCAATCACTGCAGAACTACAGACAAAAATGGCAGTGTTAGGAAAAGGCCCTATATGTATTTTGGTAGCGTGCTGCATGCTAAAAGCAGAAGAGCATCAGGTCAGATGGGCTTTGCCGAAACCAAGGACAAAGTCTCCTCGTCCTGTGGTGGGAGCTGTGACCATTCCAATGCCATCAACATTTATGACACCTCTGCTGCAGTTCCTCTGTGGCAGGAATGATGCATCAGCAAGAATTACAGACCTTGCAGTAAGTGTTTCAGCCTTTAAATATAATTTCTTGTTTAGAAAAATCCTCAAGTGCAACTATATCCCAAGGAAATGTTCAAACAGAAATGAAATGGGCCAAGATGTTTAAATTGCAATACCAGCAAATTGACATACCACTATTCCCGGCAAATCAGCCAAAATTCTCTGGGTTCATGACAATCAAAGGAATATTTCTTTTCAACATTACATTTCATCCAAGAGTAAAAGGACTTTATGGATACAGAAAGCAACAAAAGCAGGAGAGCATTGCAGGGCTGCAGGGCATATGCCTGAGGGAGACTCCAGGTTGCTCCATCTCCCTACTGTGGGGACAGCATGCCCCTCTCCCTTTGCTCCTGTTTCCCAGATAATGCTCCAGAAACACAGCATCAGGAGCTGAGATCAAAGCCAGGGAGGGAAGATTTGACTTCCTCCCAAAAAAAGGGATTAAAGTATTTGAAAATAAAGTTCAGCCAAGATACCTGTGATTTGACACACTTTTGAAAGGACGAGATTCAACTCTGTCCCCTACCCTGTGGAGGCAGGTTGCAAGCAGCATTCCCTGCCTGACTCCTGAAAGCACCACTCAGCAGTTTTAAATATGTCACCACCAGGATCAGTCTCTCCTTTCAAAAGTGAGCCTTTGAATAGACACCTGATCAGTGGCATAGCATGGCGAAGTGGGTCCGTGGCACATGGAGTTATTTTAAAGCTTCCATGTTTGCATGTATCTGATGGAGCTGGTATTTCATACACCTGTCAGGAGCTGAAACCTAACACACAGTTGCACTTGGAGAGGAAGTATTGTGACAGCTGCCATTTCTAGTGTAACACACTGAAGAGAGAGAGAGTCAAGCGACCAGGTGCAGAAGAAAAAGGGCAAGGAAAAAAGGCAGATTTGAGCTGAGGAAAAGCTCTTGTAGCACTTTTCCAGAATTGCTTTTTCTCTCTCTTGCTGTTTTCAGTGTTTTCCTTCTGCCTTCTTTAGCCCCTGGATAAAAATATAGAGAACCTCTTAAAAAAGAAGATAAATCCTTTCTTTAGTGAGATGTAGGTTACTGATATCTGCCTGGTTATAAAACCAAACCAAGATCTGCAGCTCAGGAAAATTCCAGTGCATAGAAAAGCAGAATTTTTTGGTTTGCTGCCATAGGTTGAGTGTATCTCCATTCCCGGACAGGACAGTAACATTCCTCAGTATCCCAAATATTTCAGCCTCTCCTTTTTACATGAGGAGAGCCTGGCCCAGTGCTGGGACCATGTCAGACCAACACTATCACAAAGAGCCCCAACTCTGGGCAATTGTCCCACACTGAGCTGAGCTTGGGCACATGGCACCTGAGGAGAGTGAGTGGTGTCCACCTGCAGCTGTGCACACACACACTCGCCTTACACCTGATGAGCACCCTGTAGTGACTCCTCCTTCCACACCCTCTTGAGGCAGGTGAGCACCTCTCATGCACCAGTCTGGATTTTGCAGAGAGCAGCAACAAGAGCCCTGCTAATGAGCAGGCTCTTTGGGAAATCTCTGGTTTTGACTGCACCAGCTTCCCTGGAGAGAGAATGGAATTTGACACCTGACCAAGAACACCTGATCTTCCCTGTCTATCCTGCCATATATCACCAGATGATGTCCCCAGACCAGACGAATATGAATTTGCTACCCAATCACATCTAGCCACTTCCCAGACACATGGCTGTACCTGCACAAGCCACCTGCACTGATGATGATGAGGACCCTGTGTGGGGCGCTGTGCCATGCAGAGCAGCAGAGGAGTGTTTGTGACTCTCAAAGGTGGTGTATGGCGCTCAGTCTGGAGCCGAGGCCAGCTGCAGGTTCATCCTCAGATCTCCTGGCAAAAGGATGTGGGTGGGTGACTTTTAGCACCAGAATCATAGAATCATAGAATATACCGAGTTGGAAGGGATGCATCAGGACCATTGAGTCCAACTCCTGGCCCTGCTCAGGACACCCCAGAATTACACCATGAATTTTTATAATGCATGTCATTTTGAGAACTAGCTCACACATGCAGTTGTGCTGGCAGGTCTGAGAAGATGATGAATTTTAGGAAGGGGGAAAGAGAAGAAGAGGAGAGCCTTTCAGCTCTTTGAACCAAACTCTCTTAAGGGTCAACTGATGCCACCACAGTTCTGATCTGATTAGTGTTATCCATCCCTTTTGCTTATTTTGCACAATTAAAACTGCTTTTGTAGGCACTGACAGAGATTAAGATATCACGTATCTTAGAAGAACAAATGATGTATTGCTAATTTCTGAGTATTAGAGAGAGAGGTCACATCTGAATGATCAGGTTAATTCCCAAGACCTCTGCTCATATCATAAAACTACCTCAATTAATTTAGTAACAATAGAAATACATATACCGTAAACATACTAACTGTCATAGTTCAACATGTAATTCATCTTACAGTTATTGGATTACTAGACCTCCCTCAGAGATCTGGTTTATCCCTAGATAAATCTACATCTCCAGAGTGGCAGGAGGGCTCTGCAAAGCCACTGCACTTCTTGCAGTGCAGATAGTCTCAGTTGCTCACCCTGTGATGACCTTGCAGCAGTAAGCTCAGACCCTGGCCCTCCAGAAATGCTGACCTACCTTATTGCTTGTTCTCTTTTCTCTCTCAAAAATGTTTGTATTTTCCCCAGGCAGATTCTCCTGTCCAGGAAGGAAAAGAGGAAGAGTCCCCCATCATAACTGCATGGCTGATCTTTTGCCTGCTCCACAAAACATTGATCCTGCTGAGATGCTCTGACAAGTGCCAGCAGTTCAACCAGCCAGTTACAAGCCAATAGTCTTTCTTCATATTTTGCAGAGCCCTCACTTTAGCGCTATTCTGTGCCATACATTGATGCCCAATTTTTCCTGTAGACTTTTTTTCTTATCCACAGATTATGTAAAGCCACGATAACTTGCTGGTGAATGTGCTGTTTGTTGACTGATCCTTCTCTTGCTTAAGCTGCAGATGGACCAGTTTTGTTTTGGTATAACAGGGGGTCCAGCCATACCTGCAGCTCTGGATGGCACACGTTGAATCAGGCACATGACACGTGAACTTTACACTCCAGAGGATTTTGCTCTTTATTTTTTGCAGGGCAGCTAGCTCGAAGATAACTCAATCACTGCTCTGAACTCATAGACATTGCTACAATACTGCTGCCGAACAAAGGCAGGCTTTGATTTATGCAGTGAAAACAGAGTGGGTGGAAATGTCTCAGGATTCAACAGCCTGTCTGTTTTAAAGCTTATCCTCAGTCCCCATAAATTATGTTCGTATCAAAAACCAGGTTGGAGCAGCAAAAATAAATCGGGGTATTTTGTGTATGCACGTCCCCATCTTTGTGCCATACTCCAGCTCAACACTGCACTCATATCTTTCTGTGGGATGCAGCATTTCTTAGCTTTCCTGTGAGAATATGTTGTGCTCCCATTTTGGGTTTCTGAGACAACATTTTTTGTGCTCCCATTTTGGGTTTGTGAGACAGAAGCAGAGACCACTGCAGTTCCTGTTTTTGCAGAATGAATTTGCTTTAACCCAACAGTTTGTTTAATTTACCGAAGCTTTAGTTATAACACCTGCAAGGCACATCCTCATATAATTTTCCAATAAGCAGGAAAGAATCCAATAGGGAAATTAGCTTCTTTTTTTCTTTTTCTTTTTTTGGTGTAGCAAAGCTGCTTGTCAGAAAAGATGCCAAAAATTTCTCTGCCCAAACAGTGAGTTTAGTGTGTTTAGCTTTGGGATGTGAATAGTTTTACAGTTTCTAATCTGCTGTTATTTGGTAACAGTTTTTATAGGGTTATTCTCCTGCACTACTTGGAGATTGCAGGTGGTTAACAAAGATTTTTGGAAACTTTTTCACTGGCCTATACTTTATTGTATGCATTTGTGCTTGAAAAACTGAGAGCAAATTTGTCTGGAAGATAAAAAGCCTTTAGCACTCCTGGCCATGCAGAAAAGCTTGAAAATATGGGCTGGTTTCATCTGAAAGATTCAAAAGCTAGCAGGAAATGAAGACTCTCACGTATATTGCATTTAACATTTTATCATTTGGGGTTGGGAATAGCTGAATTCATGAATTTTGCATGTTTGGAAGTGCTCCTGTTATAATCATAGCCTAAATCAAATGTAAGTAGCAATAATCAAACCTGGTTTGAGGAGATCCTAGACAAAAAAAACCCCTTAAACTACTTGTAAATGTGCAAATTAAAGCTTTTCAAGTGACCAGATGAGTGAGAGAGACAAAAGAATGACGCAAAACTCTTTCAAATTGCATCTGCAGACAGTTTGATCATATATTCTGGGCATGTCCAACCAAAGCAGTTACTATAAACTCTTGATAGAAAAATGAAGTGCACAGCACAGGTCTGCACACCTACTGATGAAAATCAGACACCTTTTTTGACAAATACCCGCCTTTTTGTTGGAGTAACATTCACTTCAAAGGCTAAACAAAAGGATGATTCACAATAAAAACAACATCTTTAAATTTTCTGAGGCCCTGAGCTGTGTTTAGCTCTGCAGATGCAGGGTGTCTGCAATCATGCCACTCACCTCGGGCTGTTGCTGTAAAATCTGAGCTCTTACCTCTGCACAAAGCTTTTCTAGTTTTAATTTACTTATTTTGAACATAAAATAGCCTGTCAGCTGCTAAAATTAAAGGTATTGGGACATTGCTTTCACTATAATTAAAAAACCCTTCAGGAATGTATGGAGGACTTATTTGGGGTGTATTTTTTATGGTTTTTTTTTAACTGAATGGCTTCTTCATGTCCTTATTAATTTCACCACTATTATAAGCTGAATGTTATATGCTTACAAATGCTACATTTTTCACCATTGTTTCAGACAAATATCATACATTTGTTCAACTAGTGTGGAGCTTCAGAAAACCCCACTGACAGACCAAAACAAAGAAAAGAAGAAACTGGTATCAATCTGGACATAATCACAGCTCATGCTCTGATAGTCATGGTCACCTACTTGGTCATCCTAGAGATCTCCAAGCAAAGCAGGGAGGCTCAAACCTTAGAAGAACTGCAATCCTACTAAATCCCAAAATCTTGTCTGGCTGCTCTAGGATGTTAAATGACTGCTGTGCCCATCAGGTCATGTGCCCAGCTGCCCTCACCTCCCTGTTCTCTTCCCTGGGGTGGTAGGACACCACACTAGCCAAGCCTCAACAGACCTGCACCAAAGTGTCTATGGGGGGAGTGATGGGGAGCAGCTGCAACATTCAGGTGAAACTACTTCCCTCTGCTGCTCATTTGTAAAATAAGGATAGCAGCACAGGAGATGTCCTGAGGAAAAATAGATTAATGGTCATCTTACTACTATGAGGTCTTTTTTTCAGTGATTAGCTATAATAGCAACCTGAAATTCCACTTCCAAAAATAAATTGATTATAGAGTTTGCTATATTACGCTACTACTTCAAAACTTGCAAGAAGAAACTGCAGCAGAGTGCTGGGAGCTTGAGCTGGGAGCTTGATATTACTGAAGTAAAATGTGTATTTTGTCCCACTTAAGAAATTTTCAGGGACATTGAACAGGTACTAAATTCACATAACTGTATATCCAAAATTAAATAGAAAACTTTGTGAAACACTGAGACAATTCTTGAAGTGAAAGAACAAGACAAATTACATCTTAGCCTTCATTAGCAGGACAGAGGTACGCCACATACTGCTATTAAAAATACCAGATCTCAAAAAATAAATGGAGATGTTCACAAACAGAGAAAAATGTACTCCTTTGAGTGCAAGGGCTTTGAAAACAAAGGGAAGACCTTCACTTTCTTCCTACCTTTTTTCTATAAAAAGGCATCTTGTAGACAGCAATGTATAAAATTTCCCAGTTCCAAACTTCAAACTTGACCCTGTGGTTCATCAGATGAAATTGCCATCAGCACCCCAGGCAGATGCCAAAGAGATAAAAGCCCGGTCGTTTTACCCATGTGAAAGGCATTCTGACACAGCTGGCCAGTGCCTGAGCATCTGAGGGCATATTTAGCACCATCCTTCAGCCACAGCGTTCTTGCTAAGACCATTCTTTATTTTTTAGTCAAAGCTCATTCTATTACCATATTCATTTCCATGATGAGGAATTAATTTCCCAGACTAGTCTGCAATGTTAAGGACTGTGGATGGATGTACTTTCTTGTTTTTTACTGCATCAGAGGATACAGTGCCTTGGTTTAGCACTGCTGCTCTTTCTGCACATTAAATCCCTTTTAAGATGTCTCTTTTCCTTCTTCTGCATATTTGACTTGCTTTTTTCTCCCAGCCCAGCAGATGCCTCTTGATCCTTGCAGGCATTTGTGAGCTCCCTGGTCCTTTCTCTCTCCTCCACACAGCCCCAGGGGCTGAAGGCTTCCCACCAAAAGGGCGCAGAAATGTGCTTTTCTCAATCTGACCCGAGGCAGCCCCAGAGGCCTGTAAATGTAGAAGATGCTGCCAACAGCAGAAGACTCTGAAATGCCAGTTTGGCTCTGCTCTTGTCTCACTTCTCTCTGCTTTTGTGAGGTTTGTTTTTTGGTTTTGTCCTTAGCTTTGAACCCTTATTCAGAGAATGCAGCAATTCTTTTTAAACCTCTGTGGAAAGAGCTTATCTAAGTTTTTGTTCAGGCTGGAAATCTATGTGTAAGTTGTTCTTTTTATGCTCTTCCGTGTTACTTACAGACCAGATCTCCTACTCAGCCATGAAAGCAGAAGACAGTGTTGGTGAATCAAAGTAGTTTGGCTACTAGCTGCTGTATGGTTGTAGAAAGAAGGGACCCCATGCCAGCTGGTTTACTTGGGTGACTTCTTTTCATGGTCTTTAGCATAGTTAGCATTGAAGTTTCCTCTGCTGTAGGGATGAGGTCTCATCAAAATGACTTGCTGGATGCTTTGCATCCTCTCCAGCAGGAGCAATGCCATGTGCAGAAGGATCAAAGGCAGCACCATGCTCAGATTTCAGATGGCCAAGTCAAGGCCTCAGGAGATAACTGATGAGATGAATATTTGACAGCCAAGACACTTTTTGTAACAGGAGGCAGAAGAGCTTGTGGGAGGTGAACTACGGGACTGGGAGGCTCTAGCTCTCCTCTTTTGCAGCCAGCCATTGCCATCCCACACAGTGGGTCTGCAGCTTCACCCTGACACCCTGCATCCATCCGTCCTACAGCAAACCCTCATACCAGCTGTGTGGGCAGTCTGGTTTTGATGGGGCATTTCCTAAATTTAGTCAAGTTTACTAAAAAGGGTGGATGTTTTCTCAATTCAGGTAAAATGTAGGTGAGCAGGGTTCATTCTTTTATTCTTTATGGAAGACCTCTGAGCTTTAAGTTACACTGATGCTTTCCTCTTTCTTTTTGGTGAAGCTGACACTCATAGTCTTGGTCCTTTCAAATGCACAGAAGTTACGCCAAGAAACTGTAACACTAAGCTTTGGGCAGATTAGCGCCATCCATTTTCATGGAGAAAACAGGTTGCTATTGTCCTGGCTTTGGAAAATAAAAAAACCCCACCTTTCTTGGAAAAACTATGTCATTGGAATATAAACCACGTGGTGCTCTCAGCTTGTACACAGGGTGAGTGGGACGTTGAAGCTTGTCCACTGGGATATGCTTCTCAAAGAGTGGCCTAAAATGTGTATTAAACCCAGAAAGGTGTATCCTGAGCTGATGTGATTTGGTGTATTTGCAGGAGTGTCCACCCTGAGCAGGTTAGGTGGGTGAAACATCAGCACCAAAATCCCTCCTGACGAAGAAGGATCTTTTAGAAGAGCTTTGTAGCCAAGAAATCATGTTTTCACATCACCATTCCGAGGCAGCTCAAGCTGGCGGCAAAGTGAAACACATTGGAGGCAAACTGTAAAAGAGGAGCATAAAGAAACTATAAGGGACCGAATGGCAGTCCCAGTGACAAAACCAACCACGATGGCATTTTCACAAGGGCCACCAGAGGGCAATAATAGGCAGAAAACGAGAGAACCTTGGGCTTTCTGGGGCTGGAAGGGCTTTTGACTTGGGTTAGGGAAAAAATTTTCCCTCTGATTTGCCCTGCTTACCCTGCACAGCAGTGCGGGAGGACTTTACACTTCGAGCCTTTGTGAAGACTTTTTACGCCTGGGCAGTGAAGGAGCGCCCACGTACCCCGAGCCCGCTGTGGGCAGGGCCGGGCCGGGTCCCGCAGCCAGGGCTGCGCCCGCGGGCACCTCCGCCAGCTTCCCCAGGGACAGAGATCCTCCTAAACCCTTCTCGTCTGGAGCAGCACACAGGCTGCTACAAGCACAACCAGTTTTCTCCTTTTTGTTTTTGCGCTTGTTTGTTTTGTTCGGTTGTTGTTGTTTGGGTTTGTTTTTTTTCTGATGGGGTTAGTTTGTGGGGACCAAGGAGAGATCCAGACTCAGGGCACTCAGGGCAGATATGTCTGTAGAGCTGCGGAGCTGTAAGAATTTTCCACGTCTGGAAGGAGGCTATTACCTCCTCATATCACTGCATCCCTCGCATCTTCACATCTCCACACTCTCCTGCCCTGAGCACAGCAGCCCAGATCTTCCCTTCTCTGATGCAACACATCTGCTCGAGAGGGACTCCCCCCATTGCTCAGCAGCAGACACTGCCCTCGGCCAGTGACTTGGGAGCACTGACTCGATCATTTCTCACCAGGGAATCCAAGTGTGACAACAGCAAATGCCGCTTTTATGTCACCTTTTTTTTTTTCCACACAGAAGTTTTAATGTAGCTAATTGATTAAGAGATAGATTATCTGGAATACAGCTAAGCAGAGTATTCTGTTTCCTATGCCTTTTCTTTGAGGTGAGGGCAGGGAAACAAATCACTTATTCTTAAAATAAAATAATTTTGAAGCAGCAGATGTGAATCTGTGAACTCATGCTGAGATTTTTCTTTGAATCACGGGAAAAGTCACTGGGTTCTGGAACCTCCCCCATCACTAGGGAGTGTCCTCGTCCTCTCAATGATAAAATAATCTTCACCTAGTCTGTAAAGCTGTACTTAGGTCAGCAAGACTCAGGATCCACCCAAGAAATTTTCCTGGAGGGAGGGATTCAGATACTTTGAAACAGAGGAAGGAGTTGTCCAATTTTTTGTTTGTTTGTTTAATTTTCTTTTAATATGAGTATTTGAAAAAATTTCTATTTCTTGTCAACTCAAAGCTGTTCTTCCGTTCTCTTCCATTTTTAATCTTGTTTTTGCTTTAAGAAAAAGAGAAAAGCAAATGAAATGCTTCAAAGCTGCTGAGCCCAATTGTTCTCCTGATTGGCAGCCAAATCAAAACAATCCATGAGCTGCATAACTATTATCTAGATTTTTTAACCCAATACTTAAAGATATCAAATGGGAATGTTTGAACATAGCAGATTCTTTGTTTGTGGGTAAAAACCACATACACACACAAATTCTAGCATAGAGATTGGAAGAATAGTTTTGCTCATGTAGGAAATTGAGGGAAGTGGTTAGATAGTTACCTCCTTGTGTATGTGCTGGTAGAGAAGCCATGCTCTCTTTTTTGTGTAACTATGTATAGAGTTCCTTGGTGCATTGAGCTGCAATCATGCCTTGTGTCATGCCAAAGGGGAAAAAAATACTAATTTTAATTAAGAAGATATGAGAAAAAAATAGCTCTTTCATAGCAAGTGATGTTTGATAACTCGACCCCTCTAAAAGTTACCATTACTCCTTGCACTCAACACTAACCAGCAGGAGGGTACCTGGGGATTGGAGTAGCCTGTCCCTTGGTGCAATGGCCTTTAGTTTTAGGAAACTGTTGCCAGGTGCCACATGCTATGATGCTGGCTCTGAATGGCTGAGCAAGTCTGGAGATTGTATGGATGTGCACAGTGGGATGCCCTTCTCCCTCCCAGGTCACACTCCGCTGATGCTGGTGGAATTCTCCCCGATGACTTCACCAGCAGCTGGATGTAGGCAAGGGAACATCCTGTTCAGTGATGCTTAAAAACAGCAAAAATACCCTATGAAAATCGTTCCAGTTTTCAGGTGCTCCATTCTAACTCTAAGGACAGGCCTTTAGTGGCAGAGAAGGTATTGAAGAATGGTCATTAAAACCATGGTCATGCTCTCTGCATTTGGGGCATTTCAGAATCAAGGTAATTGTGTCTCTCAGAGATGAGCCTTTTATGTGTGAGTCCACTCAGTTACTTCTGTGCTAGCAGAGCAACTCTTAATGAACCCATTTAAATGCTGCAAAGAGGCACAAAGACACACTGGTGCAAAAAGAGATTGAGTCCATGATTTCTTAGCAATTCCTAATGATGTAATTCTTTTGCTTTGCAGCACTATTACTATTGAGTTGTTTGTCTGGAGTCATTTGGGAAACTTCAAGAAACTCTGGAAATCAGCACTATGGAAATTAGAGGTCTTTCTTATATCTGTGAGGTTAAGACATTCACAACGCAATTAGTTACTGTGGAGTTAAAATCCTTTCCAGGAAATATAAGGGGTGGAGAACAGGGACATTTTGGAACAAGAAGAGAAAGATATTTGGAAACTTTTAAAATAGAGACCCTATAGAAAACAGGTCACATGGGAGGGAGAAAGGATATCCTCATTTTTCATCATTAAAAAGAAACAACACTGTAATTAACAACACATTCCAGTATACTGATCTGTTTATTCAATATAGATGGACTGAATTAGCAATGGGCTAGGAAACACAGACACAGGGATAAAAAAATAAGGGTATATGAGACTGGATTTTCCCTTTAGTCTTCCATATCCAAATGCACATAAGTTTTTTCATCTAAGGCTACATGCTGTCCTCTTTGCTGTGATGAGCTAGTTAAACAGCCCTCTGCCTTAGATGGAAACAGTGGATGGCCATAATGGACTTTGCAGTTTTCTGGGCTTGTTACCACTACAACTTCTGCTGTGCACCAAGATTTTCAAAATTCCTTGCTGCTCTTCATATCACAATTGTACCTTCATTTCCAAGTGGTGAAGACTGAGCTGGAGGACTGGGTAAGGACAGAATGAGGAGGTCTCAGCCTCTGGCTGTCTCCCATCCCTGGGCAGTGAAGCTGGAATAGCACTTGTTTCCTTGGCAGCAGCAGGGAAAGCATTAGCACTCCTCTCCTCCCCTTCCTGCTCCTTTTTCCTCTAACGCCATTTGGCCATGCATGTGAACTCTTGTTCCCATGGCCTGGCTGAAATCACATCATCCCACCAGCTAGTTTTGGACTGCTTCTCACTGCTGCTTCAGCACCTTCCCTCCATCTGCACCATGCTTTACTTTATCCTGGCACCAAATTTTGCAATGCCCCGGCAGCCAGACTGGGCAGCCTCCATCTCTCCCATAGAGCAGAATGCTGAGAGCCACAGCACTAAGGGAGCAGGCTGTAACAGTGAAGCATCTTCTGCTTGAGGCACTCCAATAAAAACCTAAAATAAAGACGCATAGATTCTAGTCTCTGTTTAATTCAGTGAAAAACATCCCACAAACCTAAATCAAATTCCACTACCCAGGAAATTTTGTGCAGTCCCTGTCTCAGCAGGTGTTTGGAATATCATCGCCTCCAGCCACATTTCTGAAAACTGGACTGTGCCAAAAACTAGACCATCTTGTACAGCCCAATACAGGCCACTGCCACTTGCTCTGGGCTAGGCAGCCTGCAGGTAAGAGGGTAGTGACACCAGTGGGTAGCAACATACTCAGCCACCCAGGTCTAACCTGCTTCCTGATATGGGTAGGCACCTTCAGAGATGGTGGCCTAAGCATCCTTCTGTAGGGAGTCCTTCCATCCCTGCTCCCTGTCATGATCTTTGCACCACCTTTCATGCACCCTGTGTCCTTTAGTGACTCTTCCACCTTGTTAATTTGACAGAAGAAAAATGTAATTTCTTGCTGGGTGAGTTTGTGCCAGATTAATGTGATGAATTTGCCCATTGAGATATCCAGTGAGTGGGAGGACCAGCAGCAGGAGCACACAGCTTAGCAGGGCAGGGAGATGGAGGGGGCAGACCCCCCCATTTTGGCAGCAGGGAACTGCTAGATAAGGTCAGTCAGTCAGTGTTTTGGATTGCACCCTTTGATAGCTGGTTCCACAATCCCCGTATATTTAAAAAAACAGACATTTATGGACCACTATGATCTGACCTCCAGCCTTCTGTTAGCAACAATATTCAGTTGCACAAAGGTAGCAGTAGATCTCCACCATAGCAACACACCTTGAAGACTTAGGATAAGCATTAAAACCTTCAGTTTTGCCTGCTGAAGTTGCTTACTGAAACTTCTGGTCTTTCTGGTGTATCTCTGAATGCATGAAAAACAGATTTTCCTGCTAACAGTTGTTCCAGCTTTTTAAGGTAAATTGCTTGTTCTGGTCACTGGTGTTATGCTACATCATCAAGTCTAAGTAGTCAAGGCAATTGTGAAAGCAGTGATTTGTTTGTTCTTAATCAGAATTTTCATTTCAGAAAGTTACCACGTATATTTTGTTACCATTAGTGTCAGAGAACTTGTATAGTTCAGGAAATGCATAGAGCCAGCAGTCTACTCACTTGGAAAGGCATCCGCAGACAATAAAGTTTTATGAACAGAAATTTAGTGGCATGGATTTTTCCAGATTTTCTGAAGGGGCTGTGCATAAATATTTTTTTTTTTTGTTACGCTGAATCCTTTTAGTTAAGTATCTGCTGGTAGAGCAGGCTGTGTCCTGCTCCACTGCTGTACAGTGGGGGCATCTGTAATTAATGGAGCTTCAGCCTCCTTTCATTAGTTTTGTCTTAGCTTTGGGGGATGATGTCAATTAAAAATTAAAAGAATCCTCATTCCATTAAATTAAAGAGCATTTAAAAAAAGAAATTCCACTCTCTGATAGTTTAGCAGCCGGAAGGGTAGTCTATCAGCCAGCCAGAGACGGAACAGCAGAAATTAATATACATGCACATCCATATGTACTGCTTGGTTTTCTTGAGAAATTGATATTTTATCCTGGAGTAACCCTCAAATCATTTGCAGGAAGGTGTCAGATATGCTTCCTGCAAACCCAAGCCAGCTGTATGTGCAGTCAGGGAGAACCATATGGTGCCTCGTGTGCAAGGCTGATATTTGCTGGGTTCTGAAGATAGCTCTAAAGACTGTCTGGCTGACTGTCTTGTGGCATGATCCCCAAGCTGCATTTGGCAGCTGCACTTTTTGCCTGAGAGATGCACGGATCAAGGGCCACATTGGATGGGTTGGAAAGTAGGACATTTTCTGAATTATGTAGAAAAGTTGCCACTCTTCAGATAAGGGACTCTTTCAGTTTCACCATTCATAAAAATCACTCTTAGAAGATAAAGTAAATATGTATTTTTTAATGCATTTGTCTTTCTCGTTATGCATTGCATAATTCCAGTACAATTCCTGACCTTCTTGGAGGTATATGGCCTTTTCTTATCCAATTCTGTTTTATTGTAATGACTAACTTCTAGAACTTAATCATGAGTTTTGAGACTGGGTAACTGTGCTGAGACTCATCCAAATGACACATTTCTCTCTGGACAGAACAGCCAGCATTTCAGCACAAATCGTTATGCACGTGAACTTAAAAATTCACTTTTTTTGTGTTTGAATTTCTTTTACAGGGAGTTTTCACGTATGTTCGAGGCCAATAGATTCTGAAACAATTTTATAAACCACATTTCTGAGAGGTTTCTGATATTCTCTGCACCGTTTTTATATTTGAAGGAATCTCTTCTTGTAAAATATGATTAGAATAGACGCAGCCCTTTGCATCTGTTAACTCAATAGCATTTTATAAATAGCATTTGTCCTGGGAAGTTTTATATGCAGGTTAAGACCTACCCTGAGCCTGAAGGAGTTAAAGTCAATACCTCTTGCTGCTCAGAAGGCTGCCCTGACTATCAGATTATTGGCTTCTCTTCCCAAAGGAAATCCTCTACCAGTCTGTGTCACGCTGTACTGAGTTATGGATCCAAGGATCACTGAGCAAATGGGAGCTTTAGTTGCTCTTTAGCCCTGTCCTTGTTAGTAAAGGGCATATCTAGAAGCCTAGGGCTGCTTTGGTACCCATGCCTAACACTAGCAATATAAGTGTTAAAATAAACATAGCACTGACCCCTGCATTTGTTCAGGAGTTTGGAACTGCGAATGTGGCAAATCTGGATGAATACATGACAAACCAGAGAGGGCATAGTGTGGAGAACCTTGCCTGAAAGTTGTGATTAAATTCCTAACCCTGTATCAGCTTGTTCATCTCTCTTTTTTCCCTTCTTCATATTCCTGAGATTATTCTTGAGGAAAAGTGGTAGGTTACTAGAGATCAGACAGGTAAAATATGGATTTTGGTTTTAGCTGTGTTTGGTTAAAGGATTTGGCAAGGTAGTCAGAAAGAAACCGAAGAGACAACAGTAGAAGTCAGATCATTGTGAGAAACAGGAATATTAACTGCTTTGTACAGGGGTGATGGAATCACATAAGATTATTATTTTTTCCCAAAAAGATTTATCAAAATATTGTAATATGGTCATAATTTGTCAGCAAGTGAGGTCCAGGCACCTCAGGCAACTTTTCAAATTCTGCATAATCTCCAATGTCTATGGGAAACAATGAAATATGCCCTGCTCCTAATTGATTCCTTTTGTGCCACATTTTTCACGCAGACTTGGCTGTTGGCCTTTCTTTGCTAAGTGAGGGTTTCAACAAGTGAAGAAGATGGATGGCCAAACCAATCAACTTCAGAATATGCAAAAGGTCAAAGCACTCAACTAGCACATTGAGGACTGCTTCCAGATAGCCCAAGTATAATGAATTGGGTAACTTTCTCTTTGAACAAACAAAATAAGGAAACTAGAAAGTAGTTCAAGCTGATAATGTTTTCTTTATGATTTGAAGAGCACTATGCATAGTCTCATGGAGTATGAAAGAGAATAAAAGTCCTTTCTTGCCCTATCTTGTTGAAATAGAACAAAAATAAGTAGTTTTGCATTTGTGATGCATTTATGATGCTGAGTAGATTCATGTCAACATTTAAAGTAAATTAAGACAGATGTGTGTAAGCAGAGAAATGTTTTTAACTTTTGTGTATGGTTACAATTTTCGTCTTTGTAAGGGCTTTAAATGAGGGGCATGTAGAAACATGACCTCTTTAATGTACTCTTTGGTCCTGGGTGATGGACACAGCAAAACTGAGGGAGTACAGCACTACTTGGCTACTGCTGCTGCTGCCATGGTTTGTCTTTTTGGTCTCCAATGCCAACTAGTCCACATTGTAATAACGGAATTCAAACTTAGGATTTAATGTTTTGGTGGGTAGTGCTGAAGCATGCCAGTAGCAGCAGAGCTGTGGGAACTTCACTGGTGTCTAAAGCATGGATGAGAACTCCATGTGCTGCATCCCAGGGCCAACAGACTTTGCCTTCTCACCTGTACAAACTCAGTGCACCTACAAAGGGAGAACTGTTCTAAATGCTTGGAGGAAGTGTTTGGTTGCCCAATTCTCCCAAATCAGTGTGTCTGCTAATTTTTAATGAGTCTCCATTACTTTGGGGCTTAGCTTTAGTTGCTGCTCTACTAAACTTGGCAGAAAATAAATATAAGCCATTATTGCTACACTGTCTTGAATACTAACTGTTTTCATTCCACCTAGCTAACATGAGTAGAAGATAAACTGGCAGGTTATTTCCTCTTTATTTACCAGAATAAAGGAGCGTGATAAGTGGAGACCTCATGCAGATAAAGCTCTGGTGGCTCTGGAGGGCATGTCTCTACAACGTTATATGAGATGAAGACAATAATACTGCTCTGAAAAGGACATGAACTGACAGATATGGATTTTATTTCCATCATAAACAGTTTCTGTGGATTTGCAAGAAATAAAAACCTGGGTATTTAGTGAAAGGTCTCTATCCCTGTGAAGGAGTTTCATCTCAGCCCATGTGAAATCCTTACTCCCAGTCAAGGTAATGTGGACGTAGACCTTGTTTTAACTTTGCCCAGTGATATTATCCTGACACTTTCTGAGAAACACAGATATCCAGCTTTTGGAGAAGAGATACTTTGGTCTGCATTTGATACAATGGACACTCTTCCTGTTTTGGGAAAACAGAATACCTGACAGAAAATGAGCTAGAAGGTATATACAAAGCATTGTTTTTGCAGCTTACAACAGCCCCCAATCTTTTCAAGAGGCCTGTAAATCTCACTAAGCTCCAGTGATGGACTGAGGCATCAAAACCTCTTTGCAAATCTGGGCTCTGGTATTTGATACTACTGCTGGAAAAGTGTGCCATTGAAGGCAAAGGGCGAGGGGAGGAGGACCAGTGCTGGAAATATCCTCATCATGTGAAAGTGTAGTCATGTGAAGTGAAACTCCAACTGAAATTTTAATTGCAAATGCGCAGTGGAGGCAATGGACCTGCAATGCTCTGCCCCATTAAGACTCCAAACCCTAACACTGGAGTGATCTGACCCACTGAAGGGTGAGAAATGTAATGTGCTGTACTGCATGCCACAAATAACATTTGATTTGAAAACAGTAAGTATACCAGAGTTGTTTCAAGCTGTTCCAAGCAGATAAGATTTAAATCCAGCCGACTAGCTTTATATTGGTGACTAGTAATTGAATGGAAATGCAGAGCAGAGGTGTCTTTAGGTAAGTAATCTCATAGGGTAAATGAGATTTGGATGGTGTTTTCTAGCAAATTTAGTCTTAGAATAAATTATACAGGCCCTTTTGGAATTGCACTTTGCATCTCATATAGATAAAAAATGCATGTGCACCTCCCTGAGGTATGCGGCCCCAGCACCTGCACAGCCATCTGGACATGAGTTGTTTTTCATCAATGTGTCCCCCTCCTGCAGTCAATCACTTGTTGGACATCTCCAGATGTGTGCACCAACTGGGATCCATAGATTGATAGAATGATCTGGGTTGCAAAGGAACTTAAAGATCATCTAGTTCAAATCCCGCCGCCATGAGCAGGGATGCCACTCACTAGGGCCATGTTGCTCAAAGCCCCATCCAACTTAGCCCTGAAAACTTCCAGAGATGAGGCAACGTGTTCCAATGTCTCAACAACCTTCCAGTAAAGAAATTCTTCTTAATATCTAATCTAAACCTACTCTCTGTCAGTTTAATGCCATTCCCTGCTGTCCTATCACTACATGCTATTGTAAAAAGTCCCTCTCCATCTCTCCTGTAGCTCATTTAGGTATTGGAAGGTGCTATAAGGTCTTCCCAGACCCTTCTCTTCTCCAGGCCAAACAATCCCAGCTGTCTCAGCCTATCTTTATAGGAGAGGTGCTCCAGCCCTCTAAACACCTTCATAGGCCTCCCCTGGACTCACTCCAGAAGCTCCTTCCTATATTGTGGGCACCAGAGCTGGATAGGGTGCTCAGGGTGGGGTATCCTGAGGATAGAGTAGAGAGAGGGGCAGAATCACCTCCCTAGACCTGCTGGTCACACTGGCTTTGTGGGCTACAAGTGCACATTGCAAGGCCATATCGAGTTTCTTATCAATCAAAAAGCAGCACCCCTTAAAATGGGTCATGACTAATCATGAAAGCAGGATCCTTTAAAAACAGACCTCCCATCTCTTCTTCTTCTGTTGAGCTGTAAATGACAGAAGATATTGATCAAAAAAACCCAAATTAAACCAAACACAAACAAACAAAAACCCAAACCAACCAACCAAAACCCAAAATAAAAAACAAAGGGGGGAAAAAACCCAAAACAACTACAACCCAAACATGAAACCAAGAAAAAATTCCATGAGCTTTTACATCTTATTTCTATGTAACAATGGATTTTTCTTCTCATTTAAGGCCACTGGACATTGACATATTTTTGTTTACCTAGGGCCAGTCTCCTGTATGAGGGAAGAATTAGGCTTCTGGCTTTTAGAAGCTTTATGACCTCCTAGAGTACACTATGTCTCATAAATCTATTAATTCTCTCAGTATTGAGAAAAGATGAATCCTGAGCATTTACATCCACATCTTGGCAATTGAACTGAATAGTATATGGGTGTAAATGCCTTCAGCCATAACACAGGAAAATCCCAAAAACAAGCATCAAAGGACACTTCCCTTTTCAATGCCACAAAATCATAATTCCTTCCTGCCAACAAAACCACTTCTTATTCACTGCAGATGATGGATTTTGTTTGATTCTTGGTTCAGATTCTTGGGTTGGGAACATTCCTGATACTTGTTAAAACCAGCTGAGTCTTAAAACATTTTGGTCAGAGAAGGGACTTAAAGACGTCACCAGGAAAAAGTCTCAGCTGCTTGCCACCTGAGAGTTTTACAGATCACAATTCATTATGGGTGTGACAACTATATCCTTAGAGCACAGGTAGTCTCATGCATCTCTTGTAAATATTTATGGGTTTTGTCTTCAAGATACAACAATCTGTCATGCAACTAATGTCCACATGCACAGGACCATATGAAGACCTGCACCCACAGGTGGGCTAGGAGGCATTTTTTTTCCCCTTTGAAATTTCTGCAAGATGAACGATTACTTTTTTCCTCACCATTATGTTAGTTGTTGTGTTGTACATGTGAGGACATGAATGCCAAGTAGCAGTTCTCAGTTCAGCTGCATCTAGCAGCTCAATCTTACCTCAGCTGTGTCTAGACAAAGCCAAAAGCAAGAATATCAATATTCTTGTGAAGTGCTAAAACATGAAATAGTTGCCTAGAATTGTAATTTTAGAGGGATTAAAAATGAGCCTATCATGGCCCCCAGTGAACTACCCTATATAAAAAAAATCTTTCTTCCAAAAAAAATTTGAACCTTTGTTTCCTGTTGAACACTTAAACTTCCAAGGTTTGCAGAGCAATTTTTTCGTCACTTTTTCCCTTTTCTCCTGCCTCCAATATGAAAAGCATGGTAAGCAAATGAAATGGATTTAACTTCTTCCTTTTAATAATTTTGCTATGTTGGAGTTCATATCCCTGTCCCTCTGACAGAGCTTTAGTGGCATCTTCCCCCTTAAGCCTCCTTCCCTATAACATGAGTGGAACTTACACCTGGCTTTTTATGTTGTTGACCATAAAAAACTACTCAGAGGGCATAAAACGTTAGCAGCTTAGAAGAAAGATTTTATTTTAATTATTACTGCTACAAAATTAGTGTAATTAATCTTATTTACTACTTCACCAATGGCTATTTAGCCTTAGTCACATTCCTATAAGGCAGGTAAACGAATGACAGAGAAGAAGATTCCGAGCCCAGAGCTAGGTATGAATCAGTGGCAGAGCACAGATTCATAATTCCTGCCAGTCTTCTCCACAGATTGTTAGAAAACATAGGGTATTTTTTTCCATGTGATGGGCAGCGTCCTTTGCTTCCCTAAGAAAGGCTCATCAGGAAGAGAAAGCTTCCCAAAACAGAAGCAGAAAGAGAACAAGGGCAACACTGGGTAATCTTTAAAACTTCTGTTTAATTCCCACAAGAATGCGGGTGAAAGTTTCCAGAGGTGCCAGTACCTAAAAAGATATGTCTAATGCCTGATCACTCAGTGAAAATTAGGATGCAGAAATCAGGTACATTTAAGTGACATGATAGGATGGTATTTCTACTCTCATTGTTGCCCACCAGCAACTAAAATTCATAGAGCAAAATAAAAATATTCTTATGGAAATATCTTGGGGGAAAATTGAAACTTGTAAAATCATAAACTGAAGTTTTCACTACTATGTAGTGTTGTAATAGAGTTTTCTATAAGCTGGTTATTACCATTTAGCACTGGAATGAAACTCCATTAGAAGAAAAGAGAACAAAAATAGGTTGGTTTTCCTTAAACTTTTTCTCCAAGCTTTGGGCAAAATTTTATCTATATTTTTGAATACACAGGACTCTGGTTTTTAATTCTCAATTTAAAATATGAAATACTTAATATTTCAGTGTCATGCAAATTAGAACACTCAAATGACCAAGATCTTTCTCAGCCATGTCACAAGTGGCATCCTGATATTGATTTGTTTTTTCACAGAAGATTCCTTTCCCTTTTTAGAGGCATCAAACACCTTTGAGATTTTCAGTCTAATGACTCCACCTTCACTTTCATTAGTTTTACACGAAAATATGGCTGACGAAACCATAGTCACTTAGTAACAACCACAATAAACCTTATGTCACCTTAGCATCAGCAAGTCAGTTGGATGCATTTCGAAAAGTGCTGAGTGATTTGGGGCACAGCCTGAGGTGGGCTTTTCAGGACCCTCATTTCTAAAACAAAAGTTTCTTATGGTACCCACGGGGAAGCTCAGAGAGTGAAATTTTCCAAATCACATTTTATCATTTGGATTTTTGTTTGTTTGCTTTTAGCTACTCAACAGAGAAAACTTATATTTGCAAAAGGAGACCTTTTCTGTAGATTCATAAATGTACACCATGTGTGTCAACCATAACTGGTTGAAATAAATTCCTTGCAAAAAGGAGAAGTATGACATGGGCATAGGCAACTCTCTTATATGAAAAATACTTTGCATGCTTCACTATCTTAGTTTGAGCAAAGCAGAACAGAGCCATGCCGAGCCAGTGTATGCCTTTGAAATCCATGCCTCTGTTATTTAAAGCTTGACAGTGTCTCAGAGTGTTGCCATGAGTGTATTTTGAAATCACCCAAACCCCCAAGTCTCCTTGACTCTCCAGAATCAAGATGTTTGTGGTTGTGCTCATTCATGACCCTCAGTTTTGGTGTCCCAACCACCCTGTGACTGGGGCACCCTGCATTACACTAGCAGAGGAAGCCGTGAGGACCTGTTCCCAAAGCCTCAGACCATAGAATAGTGTCTTTTGGCCAATTTGAGGACCAGGTTCCTTTGGGAGCTAAGAGCACTTTATGAATTTGAAGTTATTGCTTCTTCCTGCACTTTGAGGCAGATACTGCTCCTCCCAAATCCCACACTGAGGGGACTACATGCCAGAAGCAGCATGATTTTTTCCTCTTCTCTGTGCTTTTACTGAGAAGGAGACAGCTTAGCCTATCATGCTGTCCAAAGATGATATAACGTTACCTTAGGGAGGATATGTCCCATGTCCTGTTAGGACTGTGTCATACCACGTCAGTCTGGAGCACATGCTCACTCCTTGCTCCATGGTATACATTGAGCTCCTTCCAGCAAGAGTTTTACAGCAAGCTCACAGTTGCTTTGAATTAGAAAAGTTGGCAAATGGCCGAGGAAAGGAGTGGGAGCTTATTTAGCTGAGACAGACAGTTACAAAACTCTATGAGAGAGCATCAAGATTCACATAAGCTTTCACAAATAAGTACCTTATTTGTCATCACAGAATTGAAATTTGCTTTAAAATATTTTGAATAACCAAAAATTACTTGTTGGCTTGAATTTACAACTCTTACACTACCCAAACGGAGCATGTTGAAAAATCCGATGTCGTCTATTCAAGTGTGAAGGTAAGTTGTAACTGATTCTACTTTCCTGAACTGACTTCTCTGAATTGCTTTTGGAGAAGGGAATGCAACATAGAGACCTTTTGGAAAAATGCATATTTTTGCTGAGATGCATGTGATTCTCTTAGAAATAGACTGTAGTAGAAGCTCAGTGAAATCTATTTATGTATCTTGTCTTGCAAGAGAAAAGTAATAAACTTGGACATTTATGCACAGAACATTTCCATCAGAAAGTTAGAAGACAGATTGTTTTGAAAATCAAAGATCTAATTTTCTGGCAAAAAAATAGCTTTAAATTTTGACCTTTCACAGGATTTAGGGTGATTAAATTACCTAAAATATTTTGAAATATTTCTCTGTCTCTAGAATTAATCTCACATTCCACCAACCCAAACCAGAGATTATTTGGGCTTTTTTGCTCATGAATGATTCTATCATCATTCCAAATCTTCACTTGAACCGCTGTTGCTATGGTTTCATAGAAACTTGTTTTGAAAAAAAATAAATATATAAATACCAAATAAATAATTTTGCTTCAGGGTTGTGCTATTGCAAAGTTAAGCTCCTACATTTAAGTTATAGATCCTTGACAAATATATCCATTTGTTGTTTTGCTGGTGTGTTTCTTCTGTTTGGTTGGGTTTCTTTCAAGGTCACTTAACTTTTTGTGTTTCCAGTGCTACCAGAAGTGTGCTTTGTGCCTATGTGTAGGATAAGGGAGAGAATGTGTGTTATTAGATACAAATGAAATGCCGAGGGTAAGTGATATATCACAACCTTGGTCTGGGTAGGTAAGAGTGTAAACGGATTAGCGGTTTCTTGCTCCCTTTTTCCTCTGGGTCTCTGGTTGCCATTACCCAGGCGAGGCTGAGGAAAGCATTGCCTGAGTGCCAGCTGCCCAAAACCTGATACTCACAGTGGTGGCTAACCCACTCATTTTCAAAAAAAATGATGAAGCTTTTCAGGATGAAGTTTTAGGAAAACATGGGTGTGAGCACAGCAGCTGTACAAGCTATGAAAATTCAGTAACAGCAACCTGCTTCAGAAATCAGACAACTATTGTGTTCTACAGCATGCTGCATTCAAGGGCATAAAATCCCTTCTCCCTGTAGCACCTGTGCCTTATTTTCCCTGACTTGGATACACTTCAGCTGTGCTACTGGAGCAGATTTTCCCTGGTGAGAATATAGGGCTGTCTGTCCCCCTGATGCTCTCTCCCTGTGTTTTAGGAAACACATTCAAGAGCAGAGAAACAAAGTAGGGCAGGCAGGAGGAAGAGTGCAGAAAATCAAAACTGAAAGTGGAGAAGCTGATATGCTGACCCACTGACACAGAGGAAATCCTAAAATCCTGGTTCATTTTGAAGCTGCCCCCACATTAAGTTTGTGCCGAGTAGGAAGACCACTAGCACCATCCTCACTGAACTCTGGAAAGGTAGAGCTAGGGGACACCTGCATCAGGTGTCACCTGGGTGAGAACTATGTTGAGTAGGGATTGGGAAGTGTATTCCCATCTCTCAGTGGTTGCCTGTTCCTTGTCGTTCCTCTACAATAGCCCATCAATCCAATGGGTTGGTGGGAGTAAAGCTGATAAAGGCTGGTCCTGCTCCATATTGCTTAATGACACTGGAGACAGGGAGGTTTCTGAAATTTAATTCCTCAGACATAGGGACTGCTTCTGGCTCAGCAGCAGGGAATGATGCAAACAAAGAATGCAGTGTTTTATTTTTTCATTCCCTCCATCATCTTCACACTTCACTGTTGCATTTATACACAGCTCAATCACAGTGACAAGGTGAGAAGGTAGACAGAAACCACATTCCCAAGGGCTGGGTTTGAATGCCTGCAGGAGAAGTTCCTTTGTCCCATTCACAGAGCTGGCTTACATCCTTAATTCTCTGTGACATGTTCATTCACAGGTATATCCTATGCACCAGAGTCCTGAAACAGATGTTATATCAATATTGCATATACTGTCATTGCATAATAAAATAACATCCATGTTACCAAAGGGACACATTGCAAATGATAAAATTATAACGGTTTTACCAGACAAACTTAACTTCACATGGGAATGAAAATCCTAAGGCTGCAACCTTTTATACAAATAAAGATCATTAAACAAATACAGTGATACAAATTCCCAGAGGTGGTTTGTCAGAGATACAAGACAGGTCAAACTCTGTTTTCATTGCTGGACTCTCTGTTAGTTGAAATGACAACAGTGCAATTATGTGATTGCCTTGGCAAAGAAATCTGGGGCCTTTGCAGGCTCATCTTCATGGTCCTACCCAAAAAACAAAGGCTGCAAATGAGATAATTACTGGGCAGACTGACATTTTAGTCAGTGATATTGGGGTGCAACTGTCAGCAAAGGGTATTCATGTCTGCTCCCAGTATCTCTAAAGTAAGAGGTGCACATCAGTAGAGTAGTTTCTCTGTTGGGCTGAAAAAGGAATCTAGATTACTCTGCTTTCCCAATGCTGAAATAAAAATTGTTCATGTTTTTCATAAATTAGGATTCAGTTTTCATTTTGAAAAAGCAATGTGAATCTGTTCTTGGGTGTCTAGCCTCAAGCCTTCACTTGATGCTGGACACAGATGGGAAAGCTCAAAGTCATGAAGACAGAGCTGCAAAGCACCTAATTCAAGTCTTCAAGGATACTTTATCATTTCACTAAATCTTAGAGGGTGGATAGGCCCATATGATCAAATAGTCTGCACATTTCTATGAGGTGTATGTGTTGGGAAGGACAGAACTGTTTAGTATAAAACTAATTCTTATAACAGAGGATAATGAAGACCACTTTTAAAGGGGAGGAATAGGCTATGTATAATGGGAAAAGTATCCTGGCAGCAAGAGGTATATGGTTATAAAAAAATCCAGAGGGAAAGAGGGGAAAATTCTCACTGACTGGGATGTTTCACTTTGTCTGGGCAAACTCAGCAGAAATCTGTGGGGAGCAATCTTTCCTAGGCTGAAAGATGTGATAGTCCATATGTTGTGTTGGCTTAAATGCATTGGCTTGTCTTCAGTGTATCTACTGGATTTGTCTTCCTCGTCCATGTAAATATTGCATCTCTTAGACTCAAAAGGGGTGCAGCCTACAAGAGTGGAGGCCAAATCACAAACAAGATTTAATTGAGATAGTTGACCATGTTTGGACACCATCAGGCCACCCATCCTATATTTCAGCTCACACTCTCCCCTTATCTGGAAAGACCCCAAGATCAAACATCCTGCAACAAACAAGAACATCTGGCAGAAGCCCAAGATTAAAGCTGGAGAAGGAAGGGAACTGCTCAGTAAGAGGATGGGGTTTTCATATTGTAATTCATGCACTCTGTTTTATTTCTCTCATTTTTTTTGCTACATTCTTCAATAAAGATATTTTTCTTTCAGGAAAAAGTGAGAATAGAAAGGGTATTAATAGCTGAGGTGGGACCTGAGGTGTAGTTTAAAAAATGTGCAATAAAAACAGGGAGTGACATTGCTACAAAACCAAGGAGAGCTCAAAGGGCAGAGCTGAAGAGGTGTGTCCAGCCTGCTCACCCTACCGTTTTCCATTGGTTGGATGGGCCTTGTGACCTGTGTGGGAGTCCCATCAGTGCAGCTCAGGGAAAACTGATCTGTGAGCTCCTGAGAGAGAGATGTCCCTTGGTTTTCTTTACTCCATGGAAAAAAAGAGAGAAGTCTGAACTTTTTGTGGATTTGTCCAGGAAAACTCTCTGTTTTCTTGGAGGGGGACTCTCCCTTTGCTGGAACATGCATCTGCTATTCTCACTAGCAGTTACGACTCAAGACCAAAAGTCTTTTCCCTTTTCAGCAGTCTATAAAAACTTGATGTTATGCCAGCCTTACTAGCCCTGCGCTGATGTTCCTGCACAGCGCCAGTCTGCTGCCTTTCAATGCACATTGGGATTGAACTCACCTCCCTAACACATCCCAGACTGCTGTTCCAAATCCTTTTTCACTGTCATTAAACAGTAGAAGTACAGAGAAACACTTAGATTACTCTTTGCATCCATTCCTTATTCTAGACACCATGTTGATATTTATTTTAGAGAGCAATTGGTTCCTTTCACCCTTTATAAGCTCCAGCTCTGCACAGATATGCTCTGAAAGTTATATTCCAGAGACTGTCCTTTTTTAAGCCCTCAAACCTGAGGACAGGGAGCTGTTACAAACCACCCATCATCTTATTTTCTCCCTTTCTGCAGCCATGCTCTGTCCTTGAGAGTCAGTGCTTGTGTCTGAGAATTTTGATTGTCAAAGGCTGGGGACAAAATATCTGACTTACGTGTGTAAACATCTGTTCTTTTAGCCCAACAGGCCATGTATTAAACCCCTGCAGTGCAACTCAGGACACATCAAGGTCAAATCAATCTTCATGTGGGTGCCATTAGGAGGTGCATAGACTGGGTCTGCCATGTGTGAAGCTCCAGAGATGCCCAGGTTATACTTGGATTGCTGCATTTGGCAGGATTTAGCCCCAGCTTTCCCCTCCTGCAGATAATGGCTTGTAGCCAGGAGGGTTGTTTTCATACCTCCTGCATAAGTTGAACATCAAGTGAAGTACTTTGACATTTCCAAAATGCCTCAGCAATCAGGAAGTTATATCACCTCTGCAGGGATGCACCAGGGTTGTAAAACATCTCCATTCCCTCACTTAGGACTATTTTCTTCAACAGAAGGGATGGCCAGGCCACTCATGCTTGACTAACCTTTGCAGCGACTCTGGAACACAGTTTAGATTCCTTGACATTAAAACCTGATGATCCCATAGCAGAAGCAGTTTTGTTTGCATGGAAGAACTGCCAAGACAACCTTAAAAGGAAGGTTCTTCAGAAATAAAACTACTGGAGATGCTCATTACTGCTCTGACCTCTCCAGGAACCATCCTGAGGAATCCCAGGAGCAGGCATACACATCCCCTGCCCCACCAAGTCCCAGCGCAGAGGGGAGACCTTCTGGACACCATGGCCCGAGGTGGGCATGCCCTGGTACTGACTCTCCCACACATTAGAGCAGCCCAGCCGGCTGTGTTCCTGTACATGCCTCCATTCCAGGCTGTCAGCAGAAGCAGATGTTTCCAATTTATCACTAAAACCAAACAACTTAATCTCCCAAATATGCAGCAGTGGGGGGTGAGGAGGGGCCCTTTCACTTAAAATTGATTTATAAATTGGATGATTAAGGCTAATTTGTCTATGAATGAAGCAAATATGTGTCAGGTATCATTACTAGCGCTTCCTCCCTCTAATTTTTACAAGTCAAATATCCAAAGCCTTTTTAACCTGAGGCAATGGGATGTGTTCCTGTTCCTCTGGCTGAAAGTGGCTGGCGCTTCTTCCTTTCATCAACTCCAATATTTATTTAGGCCTTCACAAAATTATTTAGATGTAACAGACTTTGCAGCCCTCTGTAGCACGGGTGCCAGAGGCAGGCCTTGGAGGCACTTCCCGTGTACTCCTTCTTGGTTTGGGGGATGTTATTTGCCCCCCAGCTGCCAGAGAGTAATGGCTGGAGGGCAGCCCAGTGCCAGAGAAGCCCATGCTGGAAGCCCTGACAGTGGGAACTGTGCCATGGGCGTGCACAGAAACTGCAACCACTTCACTCCACAACATGACTGAGGCCACAGATGGAAACGAGCCTGAGTCCAAGCCCATTTCAGATCAGACTGAGGAAATTATTGGGTTGGACTATGTTGTGTCAGTGCTGGAGGCCACAACCAACCTCGGATCATCTCAGCACACGCACGGAGAGCCATCCAGCCTACAAACAATAGATATACCCTGCTCCTACAACCAGTACACTTGCCCTGCTTCTGCTGTCACACACTTCAGATAACCAGATCCTACAGCTCATCCCTCGTGTTGTTGTTCATGAAAAAGGGCTCCTCTCCAGGCAGCTGGCATCCAGCTACAGCATGTCTGCCATGCACAACAGCGATGAAGTAACAGCAATGTAGTAGCCTTCAAAAGACATAAGCTTTGGGTGTCTGTGAAAGGTGATGGGAAAAGCAAAGTTAACCAGCAGCAGGACAGTTGAAACACCTGGGCATCCACAAAACAGAAAATACCTGGTGTGGGAATGGGAAGGTGTCCTTGTGCAGGGTCTCAGCAGCCCACAGACCCCATTCTGGATGCCAGGCTTGAAACACCATGGCTCAGTGGGACCAGGGGGGTTGGCCCCAGGGGCTGTGGGTTGCTGTGCAGCCGGGAATAAGGTGCACAGGGAAGCAGGGTTCGTTGGCACGGCATTACCTGAACCCTAGGGATTATTACCTAAGGGATAAACTGGGAAGAATACTGGGCTTGTTCAAAATTGCTGTGCTAAAGCCAGCCTGATTACATAAAAAAGGACAGTTGTAATGATTTTTTCGGCTTCATCTTTAAAATTAAGGATTTAATTAGGTGTCCTTGCTTGGTAGACAAAGCAGTGCTCCTTTCCTCATATGCCAGTGGCCCTGCTGCAGAAAGGGACTCAATGGCACAGGCTGTCTCCCAGGTGTCACACACAAGAATAAGGGCCTGCAATCCCAGGTCTGTAGGTGCCCATACTGCAGCCACAGCATAGCGTACTGCTTTTGGACATTTGGGGTTTCAGGTTTAATTGCAGCAGCTGAGTGGGTTGTAAGAAAATGCAAAATAGAGCTGAGGTCACAGGAAATTAAGCTTTAGAGTGGAATGGTGATAAGGCTGTGGAATGCTGTTGCAATGACCAGTGCTCCTCTGTCTTCTGCTGTAAGCAACATCTCCCATGGTTGGAACAGTCAGGAAATCTTTCTCCTCCACTATTTCTATTAAATAGTAGGATTAGACAATGTACTAGGATTTCAAGGAACTTCACTTCAAGCCCAAATGTCAGGTAGGCTAAAGGGATAAGTGATAAGGACAGTAGAAGAAAACCAGAAGGAAAGCAGCACTAGCATCAAGAAGTACTAGCAGTAGGAGCAGGAATCAGAGCCCTCAGTGCACTGCTCCAGCTCCTATACTCTCATTCCTCCCATACACAATATGCATAAAGTGAGCTGGGAAAACAATGAGTTTGAGAAGAAGACTGAAGACAAGTGGAACAACACGGAGATTGAACAAAGCTGAGGCAATTTTAATTTTTGTCTCGAAAAATGAAACACCATTTTTGTAACTCATTCCAGACAAGTCTAATCACTTAAACAGTTTTAAGCTATATGTAATGGGAGCACCAGCAAAAGTTTATTCTGCAAACCTGCGATCTGCTTTTCAATCTTGGAGCCTTTTCCCAAGTGATGAAAAGCCAGTTTGATTGTACTAGTGATGCAGCCCTTCACTTCTTGAGAACTAGGCTGCGCTTCAAATGATGATATACATTGTAAGTGGCTTCTCCTCTACCTACTTAAAGAGATGCCTTCCCTCATTCTGTATCCATGAGGAATAGCAAGAGAAACCTTCATGTCTGAAAGCTTTATATGTGCAGGAAGGAGACAGGTTGCAGGTCATTGCAAGAAAAGAACATTTTACTCTGATGTTTTTGACAGCTTGATCTGAAATGGCCTCAACATAGCTCCAGACCTGATGAAAGGACTGATAAATTTGAAGGAGGAAAGCCATTCTCAATTCCCAGATATACCTTACAGATGATATTATGGAGCTCTGATTTTTATTTCTGATTGGTTTTTTTCAAGGTTGTAGATAAGAAATGGCTACATATTTAACTTATGGAAGATTTGATCTGTGCATAAAGGACCATTTTCTTAAACTGTCAAAAGATTAAACATAATGTTTTACAATCATATTCAATGTACACGAGCAGCAGATTTTTGATGGAAAGTGACACAAGCTACTGATAGAAAGCATGCTCTCTAATTCCTGGGGTGGTTTATTTTGCCTTCCTACCTCTGATGAAGTACAAGTACTTGAAATGAGTTTTGCTTTTGGCTGAAGATACATCCCACGATGCAAGAGAGTGAATGTCCTCACCTTAAAGCATCTTCAGGTTTTGTCCATGTTTTCTGACCTCTAAGAGGAAAGACAATTTAATAAAAAATTCTTTCTGACTCTCAAATGGAAGATCACACAGCTTCTCTAATGCAGAAAATTTGTAACTGAGCACGAGACTCGCTTTTGACAAGTTTTAATGTTGTGTGTTGTTGATCTTCCTAAATTATATAGCTCAGTGAAGCATTCAAAACCAAATGTTCAGCCCTCATGGGGTATGGTAGAAGGCCTAAGGAAAAAATTTTATGTGGATATAAAGCCATGGTAGCTGTCAGGTCCTGAGTTATCATGCAGTGGCACCCACGTGACCAGAAAGGGAATATGTATGCTTCCCCACATTTCTGAGCCAGAACTTCTGCTGCTGTAAATTAATCGTGCTGCCTTTGCAATCAGTGCAGCAGTACTGACTTGTACCAGCCCAAGGACTGGACAATCAGATTTCAAGACTGAGCAATTATACGGACAAGATAATACACATTGCAGGTTAAAAAAGTAGATTTGCTTTTTACATTTTAATGATATATTAAAATAAATTATGAATTAAAAAGTCAGAATTCTTTTTTATGTGCAGTTTGAAGCATCAACAGGAGTTTACAGCTCCTGAGGTTTTGCCCATTGTTCAGTAGTCCCTACACTAGCTGAGACCACATGAACTGGAGCCACTAGCACCTCACCTCAAGTGAAAAATTGCTGCAACACTAATGTGGTTGGTTTGGGAAACCAGAGCAGGTATGCAGCACTGTGTCCAGAACTGGGGTTTACAATATGGGACATCCACATAAGGGTTGCAAAGGAGCTTAACTGGATCCCTCTGGGAAGCAGAACCAGTCAAGTATACATCTGTGACCCATATATTCTTTTCTTTCTTTCAGAAGTAATACATCATTTCCTAGCTACATGCCAATTTACATATATATATACATATACATACATATATATATATATAACCATAGTGAGACCATGTATAAAATAGCATTACTCACCAAAAGCTAGATGTGAGATCGAAGTGTGAAGCCCATGCATATGAGCCACTTGTTTAAACATAAACATTCTTGTCTTTCAAGACAAGACTATCTTGTCTTTCAATTCTTCCCAAGCCTGCCTTATTTATGAACTGAATTTCAAAACCAAAATTGATTGCAGGTGTCTGAAATACATTTTTCCAGGCCTTCAATTTAAACAAGTTACAGCAATACTCACCTTCAGACAGTTTTTGATCATTGAGATATGAATTCTCACTGACAGCAGTAGAGATCATGGGAACCTTCCCAGGTTTTCAGAACCAGCTTTTACTAATTTGGATCCCATTCCAGTCTGTCAGAAAGGCTGTTATTTAAGAAGGATCATTCATTTGATGATACCTAGTACAGCTGCCTACCACATGTACAGCAGCAATGTTAGCACTTTTTCATTTTCCCCCAATTTCAGCCTCAGCACTAGAACCCATTACATAGCTGGCTGGCGTTGCACAAGTGCTGTGTTACTTTGCCCCTTGCTTCAAAAAATTATCTGTAATAGAGAGGTGGCTATAAATAAGTAACAGCTAACTAATAGTAGGAATGCACAGAGAGCTGACAGCCCATTCAATGCCAGTCTTGAGAGATGATCACTCAATTTCTTACTCTGCACAGACTGTGATCTCTGGTAAATGTCATCCTTGGTGCCCTAGGTCCACATCTGTAAAATGAGATACCAGTTTTTGGCTTCTGTGCCAAATAACTATAACCAAATGATTGGGTGATCAGCTTTTGCAATAACCACAAGTTTGTAATTACCTGGGATAAAGGATGCAAAATCCCTTTGGATCACAATTACTGAGTCATCTCCGTGCTTTGGGGGGTAATGGAGGTCAGGTGTGCTGTATGGAATGGAAACCTCTGAATAAGTGTCATCATTGCAGACACAGCTGCCAGCTGATTAGAACTGCTTTGAGCAGATGTTGAATGAGATGAACTCCGAAGGTCCTTTCTATCCCAAATTACCTCTGTGATTCTGTTCTTACACTGCACTTCTGCAAGTACATCCTTTTGGAGCACTGGAGACCATGGTGCACACCTCCAGTGCAGCACTGCAGGACAGAGCCTGCCTCGATTCAAGGACAGACCAAATAATGATGAACTGATTCGGGGCAGCTTGATGCTTCCACCAAAAGTGCTTCAGTACATGTGACTCCAGGCTAATCCTAGAAACAGTATAGTGCTTTATTGAGAACTGTGCCTTCATGGAGCCAATCAAAGGCCCAGTTTATCTCCAGATGAACCATCTGAAGGTAATGGAAATTTATCATTTTGGGAAATAGTTCACATTTATTTGCCCTGTCATTTTACATTGCCGCTGCATCAGTGTTTCAGTCCTTCTTGCCCAACCTTTACATGAACAGAAAACTAAGCCTTGTGGTTGCTATTGACTCTGTATATGTGTCATTTCTCACGAAGTAATAAAGCATAGGCTTTGTGAAAGCCTTGTGAGCTGGCATTGAAAGTAACAGCTACTGGGATGAATATCCCTGTGATCCTCAAATTTTTTAAAGCAGTGTGTAAAAGCAGACAATTTCAAAATAAAGTCTGGACAAGATACTTTAATGGATTGGGTCACTTCACACTCAGGGACCTACTTTCTCAGGATCTGAGATAACCACAGTGCCATGCCAGCAGCACTCCCAGACTGTGGGCACCATGGTCCAACCAATCCCTTGGGTGATGCTTGAAAGATAAATGATAAACATAAGATATTAATTTATATATCATAGTCTACACTTCCTTTGGGGAGAGAAAAAGAAAAAAAAAAAGAAGAAAAAATATTTTAAGATTTTTTAAGTGGTTGATCATGACAGACTTCATCTGACATATCTTGTGCTTATAGTCTATGGGGTCCTGGACAAACTTCCATGTCCACATTCACACTTGCAGTTGGAACTGGGACCCTTAGTTTGGGAACTGTTTTCTTAACTCCTATATAAACATCTGTGAATGTATATACAATATTCAGGAAAGCAGATGATATTTGCAGCGACCAGCTGCCTCTCGTCATAAGACAACAGCACATGGCCACAGTAAAATGGAGCACCCAGAGGGTTTCAGGGCTTACACAGTTGTGGTGTGGCTGAGATGAGCTGGAGAGAAATGTCATGGTCTGTTCTTAGAGGGCTGCAAGTGCACTGCCCGACGGCTTGTTGCTTCCTCCTTCAAAAACAAGACCCCTGAGGCAGAAACTGAGTCATACCTCGGAGTAATTAGTTGGCACTCAAATAAGTGCTGTGTTTTAGATGTGATACTGAAGACAACACTGTTTTGTCCTCAGGAGTTCAGTATATATTCTGCTTGCCTCAAAACACTTCACAAAGCAGCAGGTCATATCTCCCAACCAGTTTTTGGAGTTTAGTTTCTTGTGGTTTCAGACAGAAAGCTGGATATGATCCAATATGCCCTGCTCATGGAACTGCTGCCTGCAACCTGGGCGTGTGCAAGCAGTCCTCTGTCCCGAGCCTTATTCCTACAAAGCAGGTCACAACGTCTCAGCATCATAAAAAAGAGCAAAAGTAAAAAAATCCCAGCTATTTTCTAAAACCAGACAAGATGAACTGATGGTTTAGCAGAAAGGGAAAAGGTCCAGCATGGCAGGTGACAATAAGCACACCTCTCCTTGGTTGGGCAGAGCAATTCTGCACCCACCTAGGGAAATCAGTCCTAGGTATGAAACTTGAGTCCATTGTAGAGGAAAGGTGTTGTGGTATCTTACGAACAACACTTGCTCTCACACTAGTTTTAAAGCAATAGCTTTCAAACATTATTTTAATTAAAAAAAATAAACAAGCAAACAAACAAAAAATGCAAATAATTTGAAATTCAAATGTTCATATTTTGAAAATGTTAGTGGAGAAAGGGAAGGTGAAAACAACAGGAAGAACTGAAGAGTCAAAATGGAAACTAAATTGAAACTGAGGCTTATCTCATTCGAAAAAAATCACTGCTACTAGTCAACCACAACTGGGAGATAGAACTTAATTACTAATAAAAATAATAAACAACTTTGAAGTTGTACATGTGTTTTAGCATCTTAATAAAGTTGTAAAAAAAAAAAAAAAGAAAGAAACAATAAAAGCTGAACCCAAGTCTGGGGTTCAAGAGAAGCCTTGATAACGCACAAATAATATGTGTAGGGGATTTTTTCAAGTCCATTGTCCCACAAGGGGAATAACACACTTGACAAAAGAGATTATTTGATCATTCTTCATTAAAAAACATTATTTCCATAAGCTAGATATGCTTATTAAAAGGTTCAAATGCTTTTTTTGCTTGTTTGTTTTATCTTTATGTTTCATAAAGCCAAGAAAATTGCATTTACGAGATTTTAAAGTTTGATTATAGACTGTAAGCTTATTTGTCTTTTTCTTTTGCAACTGAATATAATGGAATGAACGAGGACTTTGGTTTTCTTTCTTATCTTTGCTACTCCTTTAATATGGGGAGTATTTTCACCCTCTCCATAAAACCTCTGTCCTCAGTGTCTGAGAATTACATGAGTATGTTTAAACTACTGTCTTTGTTCTTGAAAATGTAAGTTTACAATGGACCGGGGAATTTCTTTTTTTCCTGAAACCTTACACTTACCTACTTTAAGCTACATCATTATTTTGATTTTCTTATTCTCTTCACTATTTTTTCAACTGAGCCCTTGTTCCAAAAGCTATGTTTATTTTTATGAAGTTTAATAAGTTTAAGTAGACAAAAGGAAAGAGAGAGAGAAAAAAAAAGTAGTAAACAGATCTTCTGAAAGAGAAAAAAAAAACCCTGAAAAACACTCATTTTGCTTGCAGGCATTTCATTGCATTTGTGATGTCCAAAATACTCAGATTCAGTCTGGGTTACATTTCCTGGCTAAGATACAGAAAGATTCTCAGAAAATCGAGGTTTGAAATAGAAAGTCAGCAGTAACCTCATATGGAAGACAAGGAGTGTCAACAGAGAGGACAGAGTTTTAGAGCACTACCACTTGGGAGCCATGAACTGAAACAGAGAAGCCTGTCATCTTGGTTTTATTTTTAAAATATGGGAACAACCCGAAAGCTGAAAACACACATTGTGTTTTCATTTTGCTGTGCCTGTGCTAGAAGCATTGCTCACATACCCCCCTGGTACAGAGCAGACATGCCACAGTTTTTGTGCTCCGATCCCTTGCTCTTATGTTACTGCTCAAGTATGCATTCAGAAAAGAGCCAGCAGATACAGTAGATTTATTCTAGTTGTTGAGGTCAAGGACTCCTTTTTTTCAGATTCAGCTGAGAGGGAATGCTCTCCTCGTAACACCAGACAGGCTTTCTGCTTAGCCGTCTACTGTCAGTGTGCATCTCTGATAAAAAAACATCTGAGAGCATTTTAAAAGGATTTATCAACCTAAAGCACCAGTGAGTTATGTGCTGTCTCCAGCGTCAAAGTTAGAAGGCTTTCAGCAAGGCACAATATCTGTACGCAGTGCAAGTCAGAGGCTCCAGCTGCTGGAAGCTCTTGCAAGCCATGTAAGTAAAGGGCTTTATTTAGCTGAAGCAAACTTCGTATATTCTCTTCCTTCATAAAACCCCTGAGATAATCTAAATTTGAGATGAATTTCCTTCTTGTTATCCTGCTGTCTCTTTGAATAATGCACATATGTCAGACCAATAAATAAATATCTTACCTTGCTTTGCTTGTGAGTAGTGTAAAGAGCAGGATCTGTACATGCCTCAGGCAGGCTCTGTTTGCTTTTCTGATCGCTGACCATTTCTGTTCTCTGCGATCAGCACAGAAAACTCTCCGAATTCTTTGATTTCAAGGACAATTGGAAACTGACAGGGAAATGCAAAGACTGCGCAAAGGAAAACAAAGAGTAGAGAGGTAAATTAGGAAGTGGTGTCAGTGAACTCAAAAGTGACATGTAACACTCATATTGAACTTGCAGTCTTGTGGGATTCTATATGCTTTATAGTGAGGTGTGAAGGGTCACAGATTATGTGACTAAGAGGAAAATTAAATTATAGAAGAAATGTTTTGATTGCTTTATAAAATATATCTTTATGCTCATGCTCATATTTAAATTAATCACTTTCTGTATGGTTATTTGGAGCTTGTTGCAGGAGACAGATCACCTTTCTCTGAGCTTCACAATGTAATTTAAGGACATGAAATATTTCCTTGTTCTCTGTGTAGTTCATGTACTTACTGGCATCAACAGGACTGTCTAAAAGGTGTTGAAATGCCAAACTTCTCTTCTTGTTTGTGAGATCCTCTGTACTGTTTTGATAGTTACCAATATGCAGATTTAATCATAAAGAAATCAAAGCTTGATTAGTGCCACTGACCATGCACAGGTGGTATTACCCTGAGACAAAAATTTCATGCACTCAGACTTCTCACTATCTTCCTATTTGGAGAGTTTCTACTCCTCTTGTGTTCTTTGTAGCCTTTTCAAAAGCACTTGTTCCCTATGATTTTGTATGTTCTATTTGGCTCGCACTTCTTCCAAGTTCCTAATAACTTTTAGCAGGCCCTTCATTGCAAACCCACATGTCTGAAAGGTGCAAACCCTGGCCTCCAACCCTCACAGTGAAAATCTGGCAGGGATCCACAGGGTCCCAGCTTTATTTATTGCAGATACATCAACACAATTGCCTCTTGCATCAGGTGCTCAACATGATGGGATGCTGCCTGAAATAGCTTTCTCCCTCTTCCAGCCATTTTCTTGACTTACTCATTTCCATGGCAATGCAAGATCTGCATGGCACTCTCTACTAAGGGAGATTGAAGGCAATGGGAAGTCCTTCCTTGGCTTCAGCCAGGCAGTCAGGGAAATTAATAGACATTAAAGGCTGAAGAGATGCAGTGTGCTGCTCACACTGACACTGGGGTGTCATCTCCCTGAGCAAGAATGGGAAAAGGATCTGTAGAGGGAAGTTTGCAGGGTGATAAGACACACCTTGAAGGTGCACTAGTAGGAGCTAGTCAGAGGGGAGTGGGGCTGGTGTGAAATTCAGACTCCTCTGACAATGGAGAAAGATGTTGCCTTTCAAGTGTGTTTGACAAAAAATAGGATTTTCAGTGCGGAGATGGGTAAGAGCATTATTCTTTGCAATACAACTCTCTCATACCTAGTTGGTGCAACAACACTCCAGCAAGAAAACAGCAGTTTGTTATAGTTTTTGAAGTTATGTATATTCATGTGTTCCATTAATCTCTTGGCAAATGCATCTTTTGAGTTCTAAAGCTTTCTGAACCTTTCATATAGTCCTTTGCTTTGAAGCAACAGATGTCTGTGATAAGCAGATGGTTATGACTTTGAATCTGAACATCTTTAAATACTTTATTAAATATATTTTATGGGGAGGAATGCACTCTCTCTTACTATGCAGAACTGATGCACTAAATGAAAAGTATCTATATAGGGATGCTTGATGACACTTCCTAGCTTGCAAGCCAACAAACCACATGTTTTTCAGCATTATTTGTTATGACATATTTTCATCCCACTACTCAAATTGTGTTTTCAAGTTACAAACCAACTGCAAAATGCACCAGTCTGATGTAAGCTCAAAGAGAACAAGTAACAAAAAGAGTCAAAGGAGCTGCCCTAGTTGTGAATTGCATTCTCACTCTGATGTAAACTGTGAGAAGGCTGAAATCTTCCCTTTTCACAATTTCCCAGAGGGAATAATGTGGTCCCTATGGAAACAGCTGAGCAAAATTTTTTAATCTTTTTTATTCTAAACTTTCATTTTCAGGAGATACAGGTATGAAATTTGATGAGTGGAGAATCTAAGAACATAAGATCTTAAATCAAGAATAAATTTAGGAAAACAAATAAAAAGAATAGATGTCAAAGAAGAAGATAACTCTTACTTTCTTTCAAGGAAAAGAAGTCATTTAAAAGGCTTTCATCCAAACGTTCTGCTATCGGATATTAATTTACTGGTCTAAAAATTCTAGTCATTTTCTCCCTCTCTGCCTGACTTCTAGGCTTGAAGAGTTTGCTTTTTAAAGGAATCATTTGAGACAGCGTGTAACATGGGTGAACTGTTTAAACTTGATTTACTTGATCTTAAGTATAGATTATTGCACATATTGTTAAAGGCTTTGTTAATTACAATGACATGAGAGATGTTATCATCTGACTTGAAAGAAGAGAAATGCTTCATTTCAATCAAGCTTTGGAGCTTTTGCCTCCACCTTTGAGAAGGAATGGGATTTTTGAAGGGATCATAGTGGTGGAGGAGTGCTAGAAGAGCTCACTGGTGAGGCAGAATATGCTCTTTCTTTCTCTTTCCTCAGTTCTTCTTGAAACATTTTCCTTTCTCACTTCTTCAGGATACGGTAACTCCTAATGCCAGGCTGTCCCAGAATACAGGTTTTCCTCTTTTTGGACCTCAAATCAGACTCTCTTTACTCCATAAGCATCATGGCTGGTGTTCAGCCTCTCTGGAGCAGAGACAGCTTGGAATGGAGAAGGGGCCTGATGTGATCAGCATGGCCCAGCACAGCCAATGGACCAAATAGTCCCCACCTGTTTGGATTTCAGTGGCTAATCCCCATCCCTGCACATACAAAGTAGCCCACTTGTAAGCAATGCACGAAGGCTGACAACCCTTGTAATCTCATACACAAGGCTAAACAATGCTTTAATCACTGTTTTGAATTTAATTACTGTCTAATGCTATGCATTTCCTTGTGGTTTCCTCACCTAGATGTCTTCTGGGACTAGTTATTACTCAAAAAAAAAGTAGACTTTAAAATCCCATAGTTTGACAAAAGAGAGCATTTCCTTCAGTTCCACTTTGAAATTTTAAGATATCTTCTGTATCCAATACAGTGGAGTTTAAAAAGAAGAAAAAAAAAAAGAAAATTGTTGAAGGGTTCTATTTTAGTATTATTTGATAATATCAGATTTCCAGGTTCAGAAATCTACATACAAATGAGAAGGAGTTGTGGAAACTTCTGATTGATGGATTGTCTTTCTTTCTGACAATTCTAATTATTTAAAGACTGCAAATGTTCAAATACTTCAAAAATCCCAGGCAGTACTCTGCTACCTGACAGCAGCGTAACTCAGAGTAGCTCTCATAAATAAATCTTTGCAATATGAAGAGATTACATTCTGATGTGTGATAGATTTCTCTTGTGTCTATCTCAAGATTTCTTTCTCTCCGTGTAGTGCTACTGTCCATTACTGGTCTGGTGCAACCCTTCAGCACATATGTATTTATTTCACTGAATGCCACCTCTCACGCTTGCAGACATGAGACTCAATGACTGTATAATTCAGATCATACTAGAAGTCTGTGAAGATACAGAAAACTGAAGGTAGTTTTCCTGAATTCTGGAAGTATATGTCCATTTATGGCCACCCATAAATAAACTGGTTCTTTGTAAAAGGAGAAAGAAAACAGATCTTAATCCTTGCCATGATATTGTGTGCCTATAGTCTTTCCATAGGGTCAGAGACAGAAATAAGCCCTCAAAACCTGCCAAAAAGTTCTTAACCTAAGTGTTGACAAGACAATCAGTAAAACTGACCGGGAAGGACCATAAGGAGCAAAACATGCACATGTGACCAGTATGGACAGCTGACTCCAGTTACCAATACCGTGGTGCCTGTAATGAAAATCTCGGCAGACAAAGACGTAGTGCAGTGACATGTCAGTTTGCAAACCTAAAGTGAGCGTAAAAGCCACTCTAAGAAAGCTGCTGCAATGGAGGGTTGCAATGGGAACACAGAATTTTTGCTGTGAACCTGCTGGAACAGATATTATCATCCTTGGTTATCGATTGAAGTGAATTAATGCAACTTTGAATGACTGCCAACTTCTGAAGTCTACTGAAGTAACCAACATACTTTATGTGTGTATCTTTAATGTAGCTGTGAGCAGGAGGGGAGGGAAAGGAAATCCGCTAGTGTTCACATTTCAGAGGGAATAATTTCTGCTAAATTTTTAAGATGCCCTCTGTGACTTTTGAGATGTTTCCTGGAATCTGCAATTACATTCACATAAGATCTGCATCCAGCTTTTTTAATACAATATTGAAGCAGACTATGTGGCAACTAAAGCAATTCTTCCTTTGAATGTCACCTCCTTTCAGTTTATCAGCTGATGCTCCAGCAAGTAGTTTCTGCCTTGAGGAACTGTTAATAGATAGTTTGCTGAGATAGCTCAGAATGTCAGCCACCTTGTCCCTGTGAAGTCCTTTCACTGAGGAAACTTTCAGTGTCCACCACAAATTGACTTTGGCAGTTATCGTTAGTTCAGATCCTTCCCAGCACTGAAAGCCTTTGGTGGAGCATGTAGGGAAAGGTGTGACAGTGCCGAGAGTCAAAAGAAAGCATTGGGACTGGCTGGGGATTTTTTTGTGACAATAGGCAGCCAGATTCAGCATCACATGGTTGCAGCAGCAACAGCACTGCCAGCATGCCCTGATCACTGCCTGAGTGCACGGACAGCCTCCCACCTACCTGCTCAGTCATTAGCATATCCACTGAATCTCCTCCCTCAGAGGAAAAAATCGAGACTAGGGAACCCTGAAGGATTGTAAAAATTCTTCGAGGCTCAAGAGAGCAACAAAACAAGCATCGGAGCATCTCAGATGGGCAGAATAATCCTCAATTACAAAGCTGAAGATTTGAACATTGGGTTGACCCTACCATAGCTGCTATGTTTTGCTCCTTAAAGAAGAGGTTCTGTATTCATGGCCATTCCTTGTTAAGGAATGAAAATGCTCAGATTCTATAGTCAGACTGACCACCAATGGTAATAGAATAAGACTGTAAGAATCCATATTAACTGATAGTTAAGATATTTTATCATTTTAATTATTGACAGACGCAGACACCTAGAATTTTGTAATCTATAAATGAGGAATCATCCTTCTTTTACCTATATCTACTTTTGAACATTATTTAAGTTCCTACAGCTTAAGTGAAAATCAGAATAAAAAACACCTACAACTTTTGGGGATTCCTGCTTAAATCAAAGTAGCTAGAAGAAGAGAAACATAACACAATATCTGTGTAGTTTGACTGGTGACTCAAATACACTATATTTTAAGAATGTGCATGAACTCAGCACATGAGGGAAAGAGTCATCTTCCTGTTTATCCTCCTACTTGAAGAAAATTGTAGTTTCAGATCAACAGCATGCAGACATGCCTGGATGAAGGTGTTGCCAAAGATCATCCTAACAGCGTATCTATTCTGTGAATATCACATTTTCAATTAGTCAGCAACAGCTATGTCGTCTTGATTTGCATGCTATTAGAGGATGCAATGAGGCTCTGGAGAGATGGATGTACAGTTAGCTGACAATAAAATTTTTGGCCTTTATGAAGTACTGAAATTTCAAAATTCTCAGGGGTATATTTCTCTAACTTTGCACCTTGCTTCTTAAATTAAGAAACATACCACTGTGACCACATCTATGACATCATCTTTTCAAAGAGAAAGGGATGTCACACTTATTTCTTTCTGAAAACAACAGGTGCAGAAACTAAGTTTTGGACATTTTTTCATAGACTCGAGCTATGACAAAAGCTTGCACATTATCAGCCTTATTGTTGAGAATAAGGCTACTTTATGTTTGAGAACAAGCTATGTTTCAAGGCCTGCTGGATCCTGAAACAGAGCACTAGACCCTGTTCCAGAAAAATAACAGTTCAGGCAGAAATATAAAATGTCTTCTCACTGATGAATGCTGTTTCCAAGACAATCTCATGAGAGAAGATCTTTAAGCTATAGGGCCATTTCCAAAGTGAGTAAGGATCTGGGCTTCTTGCAGACAAGGCAGGGATGTGAAAGTCCAGAGAGGCACCTCTACAAATGGGATGGTGGTGTCTGGTGATCTCTCCTTGCGGCAGATGAAGCAACATGTGCATCTTTCGACATCTTCATCTTCCTCAGTGTAGCCCTTTCTCATTCTCTTTTTTATCATAGAAAGACTAAAAAAACTTTTTCAGCATCTCCTTGCTAACAAAATTTCTTAGTGTAGGATTTTATAAATCATGTTTTGCTACATTTATGGAAGTTATGACCACAATTTTGTGTGCATATTTTCTCATATTGATTTCACTGTAATGGTAGCTTGTTGCCCTTTGTTGTAATGAAGTCTTAATTTTTTCCCCTGTTGATCTGAGGTGGTACTTTGCAGATTATAGGATTATTTTCCCTAATGTTACATGTTGTACCAGTGTACCCCTTTGCACCTCAGATCATGTCTTTGAGGGCTCAGTTTTCATGCAGGTGCCCAATGCTGTTCATGAAGATGATACTCTAATGCAGATGGGATGTTTGTCTGATTTCTCCTTCAGATGGCTTCTACCATCTTTTCTTCCTTGCTGTCAATGTTTTCTCTTGCTTCCTTGGGGACACCAGATGCATCTAATGAATCAGTTCCAGCTTTCAAGCTGAAACAGATCATGGATAGCAGCCAGGTGTTGTTCAGATTCCTGCATAGGAGAGAGAGATCTCTTTCCTTTTTCTATTGCTAAACCAATTCACGCAATAAGAACTTGTTTTATATCAAATTGTCATTGCTTTTAGCTAACTCCAACCTTTTCTACTTTATCCTTAATTCCAAGCTAAATTATTATATGCTAAAAGAGGATAGTGCCTTAAAGGAAAACTATTATCTCTGACAGTTCACCTTGCTCCCTGCTTAAATGACAGGGCAAGAACTTCTCAAACCCAAAAGTCACAGGCTGTAGCTGATGTAAAATAAGACATGCTCCTCCTCAGTGTTGCATAAGTAGGTATATAACATAAGATGTACTGCAACATCACAGCAGGTCTCCCAAATTGAAAACAAGGAGGAATAAAAGACTGCTGCACCTTGGCTCTTAAATCCTTGACTGTGTTGTCTGTGTTGATTAGTTACTTTGATTTGTGCTTCCCCACACAGCTCGTTTTTCCCTTTAATAAGAGTTTGGCTTGTAAATTGTCACTTGTTTTTGCACCAAACACAGCAATTAGGCTGGAGTGATGGAATATATTACGTTGTTTGTTTTCCATTGTGTTTATTCCAGATGGTTTTTGTCACTGACTTTTTTTCTGAGCTGGGCTGTTATACATAGGATAAATCTAATGAATAAATTTACTGTGCTCGGTATAGATCTGTGGTAGTGGCTGAGATGGGGTTATGCTGCTTAGTAATGGGCTCTTATTAGAACTACAGAAATGTTAAATCTTGCTCACTTACGAGAGGGAGACGGAGTCCATGGATAGTGAGAGGTTAAAGAAGATGCTTATGGGAGACTTTTTTTCCTTTAAAAGACATCCATTTAAAATTTTGACTGAGGTTATGATGAGATCGTAGTTGTGATGCTTTTTTGCTTCTCTGAACAAAAGAAGTGTTTTATGGTAAAGCTACAGAGCAAGTACCTGTGTTCAAGATTTTCTCTGCTGGAAAGCTTCCCTGCACCCTTGAGCAAGTTCTTTCGGTCTTGGTTCCTGAACAAACACTTCTTTTCTTGTTCAACTCTCTTGTCTCTTCAAATAAAAATTGTTCAAAGCCCCTGTCTAGGCTGAAGACGCAAAATTGGTTTTAGAAAGAGAACTGGAACACTTTGGAGAAAAGAGCCCCATATGGGATGGATACACAATGTGGAAGTCTACAAGGCACCAGGAATTGTCTTAATCTGCTCACTTGTCAAAGTAGCATTGACTGGAAAAAAAAATGAATGCTGTGACAGTCCTATCACTTACAGGTTTTCCACTAGTGGCCTCTTAGTTTTTCCATCAGAAAGAAACATAAGAAAATCCAAAATGAAACACAACATGGTCTGTCCTACCATCTTGCAGAAGTTTTAAACTGAAAAGAGGTGACCATGGTTGCTCAGTAGTGGGATTTTAGAGTCTCGGTTAAAGAGCGCATTTTTAGAAGATCAGCTAAAAGTAGATTATAGCAAACAAATTTTCTTTCTACTAATATTTTCCACTTTCTCTGAATTATTCCAGAGAGCACATAACCAAGCATTGGCCATCAGTGCTGCCCTTTGTCAGGACAAGTGGCTTCTCCCATGTCTGTTAGTTGTGTAGCTCTGCTCTGAGCAAAAAACCCCTCTCTCTGTTTCTGTAGGTAATGCAAGGCAACATTTCCTCAAGTGAAAAACCAAGTGATGAACACAAGAGTGCTGATTTCCCAATGTCTGGAAGAAGAAATTGTTCATCTGGGCTCACACGGGCCCACTAGCAGCAGGCTGGAGAACGCAGTCAGTGCTGCAAGCTGGGTAGCAGTGAGTCTCAGCCACCATGGAGAAAGGAAAGTTTCTAGGAACAGGACTGGACAAGGAAGAGGAAGAAGAAGGAAGAGGTATAGGAGCAATAATTCAAGAAGGCCCCAAAGGCATGGTGAGCTAAGAAAGGCAGGAAAGGCATGGCTGTTTTGGTAACTGAGGTATAAGGAAAATGAGGAGATACAGCCCATACCCACAGCACTGGGTGCCTTGCCTGACCAGGCTATAAGGCATAAAAGTGTTAACCCTTCTGGAATTAGTTCAGGACATTCCAGTGCTTGAAGTCACACAGTAAAAATAAACCTCATGCCAAGCATGTTGCCTATGGGGCTTATGCTCTGCTTTTTGATTCAATCATTTAGGAATGCAAAGCCCTTTCTATCATGTCTGGGCTTTAACAGCATCTTTACTTTGCCACCACCAGACTGTTGCTGACAGTGCAGTAATCCATGGTAATGAAATGCACAGTAAAATGGTCCATATCTGCCTGCAGCTGATCCGTCATGCTAGTTCTGTAGGGCTTGATTCACCTCTGGACTATGCTGTAGCATTATTTTTTGAAGACTGAAGACAGATTGCTTTCCCTCCTATAAGTCTTACGCATCATATTCTTCCTGGGCAACACTGCATGTCCACTTGCAGCAGAGCAATGGTGAGAGGCTGAGTGTTTGCTGGGAAATAAATGAAACAGCTTGTGCATTGGATTCCTGTGTGTTTTGTTAGTGGGTGGAAGGAGAGTTTAGCCATTCCCAGCCTGTTCACTTTGTATGCAGTGTCACACAAAAGCGCAGCAAAGTGTGAGTTGGACTGCAGCACTTGGAGGCAGACAGACACTCTGGGGGTTTGACCCAGACAGAACTTGGGGTTTGTAATTTTGAGGCACTGAAATCTTTATTTACCCCAGTTCCTGTCACTCGGAGGCCTCCAGTGAGAGTTACTTCTTATTTCACATCTTCCTCTATCACACTCCTTACTTTCAAGCTAACCATGATCAGATACTTTTGTGTCACTTCCCTTGTCCCCTGGCATTCCTTTGGGTGGCAGATGGCTTCAGATTTCACAGCTACTCTTGTTCTGCTCCCCAGACACACCAGTTTATTTTTTCTTAGAACACAGGATCCTCAAGGCTGGCAGTACTTTGCAATTCTCACACTGAGAGGTGATCTACTAAGGAGGCATGTGGGGAAAAACATTGTGGTGTTGTTTTTCCTCCTATTAACAAGTGGAGAACATGCAATGAGCATGATGTTCTCATTGATCTTTTTAAAAGTAGTTCCTATTCAAAAGAGTGTAAGAGAGAGTCAGGGGACATTGGACCAATGTCTATTTGGTTACTCCTTGAAAAATTGGAAATGACCATAATGTAGTCCAGTGACTTACTCTGCATTTACACCAGCGCCAATGAGAACATAGTTTAGTCTACTGATTTTACATCACGTCCCAATGGACATGGACAATATATGCAGTGTGTAAAATCCTATCTGTCTGTTTATTAAGAGTCAAATAATACCGGTATTTACTGAGAATTATTTGAAAACGTATATTCTTTCTTCACTACTTTCATCTCTCTTGATCTTTTGTGATTGTCACTGTTTCACTGAACACCTTAATCATAATAATGGACAGCAATTGCCAAGTCTTTAGTGAACTTCAGGAAGTATTTTACACATCATTTTATTTGAATTTTGCTGTCAGCTTAGATTTCCTCAGTCTTGTCTTTTTAACTCCAGAATGTTTGTAAATATTTCATTCAGAGTTTTTAAATAAAAGGAATTCGTATTACTCAACAACTGTCATGAACCAAAATTTATTTTATCTATCTTCTTTATGAAAAGAATATTTTAACCTGTTATAAGAAATGCTGATAATAAATATTTGATCTCTGCATTGACCTTGTTAATACCATTCAGGGTGATATTTTAACTACTATTAGTGAAAACTGCTTCACTTAAAGTTCAGTTGCATAGCAATTTTTGTAGCAAGTTCAAATAGAAAAATGTTCTAGGGTCTCTTATTAGGTTCTATCCAATTTTACTCATGCTATTAGAGATGATTCAGAAATTACTGCAAGTCTGATCCAGGTCAGATAAAACCCAACCTACTAGTGCTCATACCTCACTTGATTCACATCACTGCTCCCACACAGTAATGCATTGCAACATGTACAATGCACTTGAAGTTGATGANAAAAAAAAAAAAAAGAGGATGGAAAAAATGCCTATGCTTTCAGTCAGAGGAGTAGAAAGCAGAAGAATGACTTTACAGCATGAATCCTCCGTGGAGCCGGAGGTAGCAGGAGCTGCACCTTGCACTGAAAATTTCCTGAGCCTTATCCCATTTATTTTTATCTCTGTAATATGCTAACGTGTTTGCTTTGCAGTGTAATATGCTGCCAGAGCATTGCAACAATTGCATTCAATGCCAGATGCTAAAAAAGCTTCTTGAAATATTACTAAATAAGGTATTGTAAAGATTCTACATGGGAAAAATAAAAATACATTCCCTGAGCAGTAAGAATAAGGGAACCTTTTAAGTCTAATAGCTGCTTGTCAAATGCTTGTAGTTTTTTATGGTATTTTTCTTCTCTTTCACTTAATTTCTCCAACTTTCAATCTCAATTTGGCAATTTTTTTAAACTAAAATGATCTATAATTTGCTATTACTTTATTATGGTTTGAGATTCATCTTGATCCCTTTAGAGGAGTAACAACATACCAAGAAGCATCTAGAAATAAAACAAGTACCAAAAGGCTACTTATTTGGAACAAAATGAACCTAAGGGCTAAAAGACAGTACTGCCGTTGGGCATGCTACTATATTTCCTATCTAAAGAGTTGTTTTCAGGATAATAAAACACTTTCTGCAGGTTGTCATGATGGCTAGCTGCTCCGCACAACCTTTGGCCAGGAGGAGAGCACTGCACTCAGTGAACGTGGGCAAGACCTGGCTATGAGGGAGGGCAAGTCATGAGTCCCAAAGGATTATGATCATGATGCTAGCATTCAAAGCTGGAATCCAAGATACTTTTTTCCACAGCAAGTTATTCATCACCGGGGATAACTAAATGGCAACATGCCTGCATCAGCCTGGCTCACAGTCCACTCCTGGAAGGACCGTGCAATAGCGTGGGGCACTGGCCTGTTCTTGCACCTTGTCTTCCCCCTGCACCATCTCCTCTATCACAACAGGTTCCTGTAGAGGACCCAAGGGCTTCTCAGCACTCCCTGGTATATGAACGCTGCGAGGTTGTCCTGCCTTGGGTTGGCAAGTTTTACAGCATGTCGGGTCCCCTCACCCTGCACATCCACAGCAGGCACTTCGCTACAGGGGACAGGCACTGCCATACATTACCCCTGTACAGGAGGTAATGCATCACAGCCAGGGATGCCTGGGCACAGGGGCACCACAGCAGTAGCAGAGCAAGGAAACAAGACAGTGAAATACCTCTTCGATTTTCTGGTCCATGTGAAGGAATTCTGGATGCTCCTGAAGCTGCGCAGTGCTTGCTGCCACCTGATCACAATAAAAAAAGAAAAATATATAAACCTTTTTCGATACATCTCCTATCTACTCTCTCCCACAGGCTGCTGAGATGACTTTATTTACTGTTTAAAATCTTTAATGGAAATTGAAAAGTCTCCAACATCATTACTAAAAAGTGCAGTGGAAACAAGCGGAAAAACTAAATTTATCACTGGAAAAACAAAGCAAATACTCTTGTGAGTGGTTGGAAATCAGTTTGGCACTGCAGTGACAGCACTTCAGTGTCTTATTTTTGTTATGAAAATTGTTTTTCTCAGTTTTCTTCAAGGCCAATCAGCAATCATTTGTTTTGTTGGGTGTGTTTTGGTCTGACAGTTTTCATGTTTCTCTCATTCACAGCCTGATTCTTCAGTTTCTAAAATACAGCTGATAAAACTGTTTCAGATAAACCAAAAATTACATTTATGCCATAAATACCCCCTGTGATTATGGGAAGACACAGTCAGTCTCTTTTCATTGGCAATGAAATCAGTGTATGAAGCATGCTTGAATATCATTGTTCATTGTTTTCTCAAGGACATCATGCCAAATTCTCTTTTTTTTCAGTACTGTCCTTATCTGAACCTTTAAACCCTTTCTTTCTAAATGATGAAAAGTAGTTGCCTATATACCCAGTAAAATCCTCTGTCTCTCCTTAGGATCCATTACACTCAATAAAGAGAAGAGTGAAAGGAAATATGTCATCTTATGACCACAGCAGTCATACCAATTGCTGTGCTGAGATTTTCCCAATCACTAATATTTTGCAATGGATTCCCAATTCTTTTTACTTGGCTCCTAATAATGTTCTGACACATCTTAGTTTATGGTCCGAAATATCAAAAGCCATTATAATCAGATTGCATATTTCAGTGCTAAAATCACAGATCTTGATTCTGAGGATGTACTGACCAGGTTCCCTCAGTCTTTCCTCACAAGAGAGATATTGCAGTCTCTTATTCATCTTTGGATTCCTCTGGACCTGCTTCAGGAGCTCCATGTCTCTCTTGTACTGAGAAACCCAAAACCAGCTCCTTTCACAGGGCTGGTTACTTTCCACAGTGATTGCAAAGCGCTCCAAGAAACTAGGAGTTTTAATTATGAATTAACAACCAAACCAGAGACTACAGCGAAACTTCCAGTTGGAACTGAAAGTTTCCCTCAGCTGAAGGAAAGCTGGACCATGGGTGGGGGTCAGGCCATGCAAATCACCACCTACCAGCATCAGGCTGTTGCTTTGACTCAGAGGGGCTTTGGAGAGCAGCCGCTAGGATGTTTTCCAGCAACATGAAATTTCCACTATGAATTATACTGGAAACAGAACAACAATGACAACAAAGTTAGTCCATTTCTTTCAATATGTTTGAAATTTATCCATACTCTATCATGACATCAGAACCATCACAGTGTCACAACAATAGCTGGATGGTGCAGGATGGACAGACCAGGACAGCTCTTCCCTGCAAGTAGCTTTCAGGAGTCATTAGTGTTTTTCTTCTCTTTGTTTGTTCTTTATGAATATTAATTAACTCCTCTGGCACCACTGCAGGGCAAGAAATTTTTACCTTCCATATAGAAATAAAGCAGTGAAGCAGATTATGTTATTTGTCCAAAGTTAAAAAAAGAATTGTTATCAGCACTGGGACGAGAACTGATAATTTTTTGCGTGCATGGTCCTGTAATATAATTAGCAGAGAAACTTCCTTTCCCCTCATCTTCTGCTTTGTTACTCTTCACCTGCAAATGGCACTGACTCCAGCAGTGCTTGCTATTTGAAGGTGAATTTTACTGCTAAGATTAATTTCCACTCAACAGGATGACTACAACCAGTACATTTTTGCATCTAAGAGAAACATTAAAATATGCTTTTGATTAAAAGGGACATAAGAATCCCCTTTAAATGCAGCATGAGCAATTTTCCATAAACAAGCTGATGCTACAACAGCATTTTTTGTGCCATCTAGTGGTTGTAGAAAATCAGATGCCAAGGTCTGAATGCCATCCAAAATCAGTGCCATAGTAAATTCTGCTCCTGCTCTGGCAACCCCTGCCCTGCGGCTTGTGCCTATTTTTCTTTTGCTGCTGGTGTCTCTTTTTCTTTTGCTGCTTGTGTTGCCAGTGTTTCATTTGAATGGCTGTGAGCTGTGCTGCTAAAACTCCGGAAAGCTGCAGTAAGAAGCGGTCTGAAAACAGAGTTAAGGAAGTGGGTATTCTCAGGAGAAACTCTCAGCTTACACATATGCCCTGTTTCTGTGGAATATTGAACACTATCTTCACTTCTTGGAGAGTGTGAAGGAAACTGTGGGGACTGAGGAAACACCAAATAAATAATATAGCTCTATATACACAGAATATTAATAATTTGTTGCCTGAGGAAAAGGACATAACCAGATATGCCTTGGAGAAGGGAGGTGGCTGCTCCACTGGGCTGATCACCTGAAGGGAGGCAAGCAATGTCAGAGAGGACCTCAGGAATGAGGCTTGGATTTGGGGTTATTTTCAGACATCTTTTAGATTCATTTCTCAAAAAACATAGATAGGGACTCATTTCTGCACATAGCCATGATATTTAAAAGCACAATCAAAAGAAACATTCCCATTAGGGCAGTAATACATATCATATATCATATATATGCTGATATGAATCATATATGCTTAATTTAAAACTTGCTCAGAGAGTTAAGGAAAGCCAGACAGCACCATCAACAATAGTGATATTTTTTCCTACTTTTTAGTGGAACAGCACTACCTGCCTTCTCTAAGATAAGCAAATTGTTGAACAACAGAAAGAAACCAGAAATTTAGCATGCTTGAAAATAGGTCAGCTCTATAGCTAAGGTCATGGCTACATAAATGATTTTGTAAGAGATTTAAGGTGCTTTTAAGCTAAAATATTTTAACTGAGAATAGTCATGAGAATAAATATGATAGTTACTAATGCACATAGGGTTTGAGATAGAAAAAGCATGTTCATTTGTCACAGATGACCTTAGTGTTACATGGAAAGTTAAATACCATCAGCTAAGATAGTATTGGCGAAGGGAAGCTACACAGCTCACCAGACTTGGTCAACATTGTGTAATACTTTGTCTGTACACACAGTAACACATTTGGTAAAAATATAACAGCTTGATGAGAAAAGCTTCCATGTTTGGATTGGACTGCCTCTGACAATCCTCCAGTATTCCTGAGGCCCTAACTCTAGCCAATGCCAAGAACTTGGTAAATGAACAGTTCAAAGATGTCGAGTCCCTGCCACTCTCCAAAACTCCTTGCTCAGAGACAGGCCATCATGACTTCAGCAGCGGGACAGGCTCCTGCTCCCACCCCAGCACAGGAGGGCTGCAAATAGATGGCCTTGTGCAAAGCCAGCTGTGATGGCCCAAGCTTGTCCCCTGTGCTCGCGCTGTCCCCTGGCTAGTTAGGGCTCCCTACTCCCAGACACGATGAACCAGAGTGACGAGAGCTCTCTTATTCCCACTAGAAAGCCCAACTTTGTTCATTTTGACTGAAAGGCAAGAAGATGCACTTCGGAGCACTCAGCAGAGCTGACTGTGTGCCAAGAAGGCCAGCATGAGCAGACAGGTAGTGACCTCTCCAGGTATCAGCCCTGAAATGCATGTCTGCACCCTCTTTAAGATGGAAAGGATTTGGGATGGCTGTGCCAGCAGAGCTGCAAGGGCAGTAACCTCCAGCAGTGTGGCTTGTAATCTTCATCTGGCACAGCTTTCTACAAATAGAACATCTGTCCACAGCCTAAAGAGATATTTCAAAACTGATTTAATTAGACCAGCACAAGCACCCATCTGGATACTTTTAGTGCTTTGGCTCCCATTCACGTAGCAAACAACAACAATGCATAAAAATCACTTTCACCTGCCCCAGTTGCAAAGTGGCCAGAAGGAAAGGACGATGTATCAGCCATATTAAACTTTTGACAAAGACATCTAGTGAATCCTCATGAGGTGGTTTACGAAGTCATCACCTGAGATCAGTCCGATGTGGCCACAGATGCACAAGGGGCAGAGGGGCGAATGTGCTCCTGCAGCCATGTAAAGCCCAGTGTCTCAGCTCAAATGGCTGGCTTCAGAGGATCCAGTGAGTTCAGGAATGGTTTACACTGTACCATGCCCTGGTCATTTATTACATGAGAAACCTTCCCTTACCCTTCTGGCTCTGATGTTCCCCTACACAACAGTACTGGAGAGCAAAGCATGCAAATGTTTCCCATATTATTTTATGGAGTGCTGGATGGGTTAAACAGCCTATGGAAGTAGGTACTCTACAAACAAAGGGAGCCCCAGAAGAATAGCACCAACAAACTGCAGAGGGATACTTTTAAATTGGTATACATTTTAAATTGGTATACAAGTTCCTGCAGCAAGAGACTGACTATATCCTTAGTTTATATAACTCCTTATTCCAGCTTAGGTCAGATAAAACTAAATGGATTGATTCTAGATGAATTAGATGTCCACCAAGGATCTGGCATTCATCTAACTAAATTATTTGAAGATAAACCAATGCAAGTTTTGTGCATAAATGCTAGGAAAACATATCATACAGCTTAAAAGAAAAAAAAAAATCATCTATGACAACCGAGAGCACCATTGCTTTTTTCAGTACCATTTTTCAGTACCCAGGCCTCTAACAGATTTTTTTCTGAACTCTTAATAAAACCCTACAGTTTACATTACTTTTAATGTACCTCATGCTTACTATCCATTGCTAAAATCCTTTTCAAGAAAAACAATTGGAATTTTAACTAGTTACAGATGATAGAGATAAAATTGGTCTCTACAAATCTGTGTTTAAAATAGGATTTTCAGGGAGAGGACTGTTTATATTTCCTAATGTTATCCAGGCTATCTATTTGTAAACAGGAGTTAAAGGTTTACAAGTTTTAGCCTGCAATAAAAGTAAATCAGAATAGTGGAAGACCATGAGCAATTGAAATCCCCTGATACTCTGGAGCTGCTTTATCCAACATGATAAAGATCAGACAGGCGACAGCAAGAGGCAAGCAATGAGTTGAAAGGAACAGATGCCCTTCAAAAAATTTCTGTTGTTTTTATGGAGAGAATAGTATTAGTAACTCATCAAATGGTCATCATTTGCCCTTGGCCTTTTCCTGGTATTCAGACTAGACTAGGACAGTAAACAGGCATATACACAGTCAGACAGAGAAATCTCAGGGTTCCTGAGCTCTATGCAATTTCTGGGAAGTGGTACAAGTTGATGGGCAAGAGGGATCCCACACAAAGCTTCCATTTTGCCTCTCCCCATTGTAGTTTCAGCTGCCATTGCAGGTGAGAACATAGAGGATCCTTAGCCATGTCCTGTGCTCCTCGGATGATCCTGTCTGCTACCCACCTTTGGAATGCAGATATTCTTCCAGGCAAGCACACAAATTCCCTTTTGCCTTCCACAGGGAGACTTGCACAACCTCTTGCTAAGTTCTCTGGCTACATTAACTTTTCCTTCTGAGATATTAGAAGAAGCTGAACATCTGGAACCAGCAGCAGCATCATGTCTATGTCACCCACAACACACAGCAGATCTCAGCTGCTCATTTGCTTCTGCTCTGCCTTTGGGTACAGAAAAAGCTGCAGATGGCCTGGCTCTTCCCAGGCATCACTTCAGCACCCATCAACAAGGCAGAAACGTGAAAGTTTTAAAAAAGTATAGAAAAATAAAGCCCACAGTTTAGGGACGAAACTCCAAACCAAAACAATGTCTTTGGTTAATGGGATCCTTGTTTTTGCCAAACCCACTATGTTCACTATTAGGCAATAGTAAGTCATTGCTGCTCTCTCTTGGCAGCCAAGGGTCCCTGGAGAGGAGGCTGTTTTGGTTGCAATTACTTCTGCACAAGTGGTACCACCTGCAGAGCATCTCAGTTCCCCGGGGCTCAGAAGAGAGAACCAGTCTTCAAAAGCCCACAGTTGAAGGGAAGGCAGTGACAGTGAGTAGGGCTTGCAGCTATGCTCTACACCCCATGGCCTTAACAGGTGCCTCCTCTGTAACTGCTGGCCTACTGCATCCCTGCCAAGGTCTGAAGACAGACGCCACAGAGAAGTGACTGTGACAACCAGGCTCAGCAGAGCTTCAACATTCACAACAAAGACTCTACTTCAGCCCGACTTATGGAAGGAAAAACACGTTCCATGTCTAAGATTTTCATTTAAGGACTTTTCTTAGACATTTTTTGACTCGGCCAGCTGCAGCATCATGCAAAGGAAAGAAGCCTTCTCATTGCCATCTCCAGGCCACCACACAGCTCCTTAGATAGATGCCCCTTTCTGTCCCATGTGGACATGGCTGCAATCTGGAGGGACATACAGAGGTGCACAAGGATGGCTCAGGGTTCCTCTGGGTTTCACATGGTGCTGCATCTCTTCCTTCCCCTCACCTCCAGCCTCACTGTCTGGCGATTAGCGAAAAAAACCCAGAAGGATCCACATCCCGATTGACAGGAAAGAAAGGAAAATGTGTCTTTTCCTCATATGCCTGTTGGGAGTAGGACAGACCTTTGGGCTCCTTCTGCTTGGAAGAGAGCTCAGCAGTGTCAGGGGCTTAGCAAGGAAAAAGGAGCTCTGTGCTTGCAGACACAGGGGAAGGACAAAGAGAAGGAGGAGGACGAGGAGGAAAGCCACTCTGACAGGGAATGGCAAATGCCATCACCCTGTAATCCAGCCAGCACTGTGGCTGTGAGGATATGTGGTCCTCGGTCACAGCACTCTGTACAGGTGGCTATTCATGGAAGGAAAAGCAAGAGCCTGCACAGTTTGGCAGTCGGAGGTTAAAACAGACAAGTAAACAAACTTGATTTTGAATAATAATGAGACACATCTGTATTAAGAAACCATGATTGTTTTGTTAAAATTGTGCCAATGAAAGCAGTATTGTATAGAGTATTTGAAAGACTGTCCTTTGAGCTGTCTGTAGCAAACAGGAGAATTTATGCAGCTTTCATGAATTCAAAAGGGTTTTTTCTTCCTCTAAGAGCCACCGATATCTCCTAGAAAAACATTATATTTACTTTTTACAAATTTCCTTGGCTTTTAAGTCTAGCAGAATGACAATCACTACAATGGGCAGAGGCCAGACAGGATAATCTCATGCAGCTGCATTTTTTGCAGCTGTACTTCTGCATTTTTCATTTTTGTCGGAGATGATGGGTTTACACTGACCTGAGGACATAAAATGAAAACTCTTCTTGTGTGTCAATCAGAATTTTCCTTACTATTGTTAATACATTACAGGAAAGGAGCAGATGGCTCTTAAAATTTAGTGGACCATATAACCACTAGAATTTTTAATTATATATTTATAATATCAAAAAACCCAAAACTGTGGCCATCATAGTGTTTCTGGTTTTCTGAGAAAGATAACATACTAATGAGCAGATTAATCACTGTCTCTTATAAAGCAAGAAATAGATGGAAGCAAATTAAATTATCAGTTAAAAAGATTTCAGGAAGACAAAAAGGTTTAAGGGAGACAAATGCATTCCGTGAGTAATTAATTTAACAAATTTACCAATTATGAGAAATGTTGTGAAAAGCCGGAGTTTAAAACCCTTCCGAGTTTATGGATAAAGAGTTCAGCAAGGCTGATGAGAAAGCAAGGACTCAGAAAATATCTCCATTTTGAAAGACCTCAGCTGCAGGAAGCAGGAAGAAACCTTCTGGCAAGTATTGCTGTGCTTCCCACGTCCTTGGGAAGAGTGAAAGAGCCTGAGACAGGACACTGCCTGAGAGCAAGGGTACAGGGCTAGAAGGGCCTTTGATTATATTTACCACAGTTCTTCATATGTAACATTAATCCCAAAACAGAGACATAATGAAATGACTGCTATGGATGATTTCATAATCGCCCCAAGAGAACAGTTGGGATACCAATTAATTTTATTGAGAAAGAACAGCAGTGGCTTATGAACTTCTGCAGGCACATAGTTTCCTGCACTAACAAAATAAGCAGAATAGATAAAAACTATAAAAGAGGAGCTATGCCAATAAAATTGTCTCCAAATTAAGAATTTTGATATTCTCTCCCATAAACTGATAAATTTACAAAACTTTTTATTTTATTTAGAGTGTGTGTACATATATATATATGCATTTGCACATACATACATTTAAACTTTCCCAAAGACAGAGGAAAAACAGAAGTCTAATAAGAAATCACTGCATCTCACAGTAAAAAAATGAGAATTCTAAGCAGGAAAGACATGACTTTTAAGCATAGGAGAGTTTTCAATTCCAATTATCCTGTTCAAGACATAATGTGTATTTTAAGCAATAAACAAAATCACACATATCAGAACAGAACTTTCTGCAATGCCCAATGAAAATGCCTATAACAAAGATAAAAACAGCTTATTACATGCCAGCTTACTGTTTATCAGCTAGAAACAAATCTAAGTATATTGTTAATTCAGGCCATCAGAGAATAGATCTGTATTAAAGAAAATTAACTCCATCAGTCAAAGTCAAATAGAAAAAAAATCTTTAATAATATCTTTGGCTTAAAATGTATCCACCATGCTCCAGGGCCTTGAAGAAAAGCTAAGTGAAAACAAGACTCCTTTGGCTGGCAAATATAAAGATATATATATGTATGCATACACACACATGTGCACACATACACATATTTGTATACGATAAAATTATGCCTTGGCTGAGGGAAAAGCAATTGCCTGAACTGATCTGAAAGACTTTAAATTATAAGAAATTTTTTCAGTTTTATATCTTGATTCCATGCAATAAAACTTAAATAGTTTTATCACTGAAAGGAAAGGTCATTTTAACCAAGGCAAGAGAAAGCTTCTCCATGTTTTATGTATTTTCAACTTTATTTGCAAGTCAATAAGTTCTGAATCTCTGTAGGTTTCCATTAAAGTGGAAATTGCAAAACCCTTTACCCTGATGGAAGCTTGAAGCTGATATGCTCTAAGCCCTGCATGACTCCCCTTTTTTATATATATTTTATTTTTATTAACAATTATGTAAGGAAATTTCTGGGGGACAGATTGTTAGATGTGATTCTGGTATACTGCTTGTCTCAGACTAACCAGAATTTCTGAAGAAATAAATTTAAATTGGGATTGCTCTTTAAAATTCAAAAAGGCTCATGGCAGACTGCTGCCATGGAGTTGCAACTGCAAAATAACATTGAATTTATTGTCATCGTTGTAAATTATATCTGTGGATACTTGAATAAGAAGCTTGAGCAAAACTCCAGACACTACAATAAGGCAAATTTATGTTCACTGATTACAGAATTGCAAAGACAGTTCTTTACAATCCCTTTTCTTTTTAAGAAATATCCCTTCTTATGCATAGCCCACCACATATCACAAACACTTTGGGCTATGTCTGCACTGCAGGTGCATTCCAAGACTGTGTCACCTGTGGATATGACTGTGTGCTACCTGTGTGTCCTGTTTACTCCTGTGGTGCTGTGTCTGGGCAATCCATCTGGTACCCCCCGGGGCACAGAGCACCACACAGCTTGGGGTCCACCCAAACCTACATTTACTGCCTCATGCAGACTAACCTCAGCACACTGCTGTGTTTGGGTCAGATGGCTCCAGCTTATTCAAGGTTAGATGGGACTTGGTAACGGATAGAGATCAGGGGAAATTAAAGTGAAAAAGTGCTTAAATTGTTTGCTAAACCCTCTGTGACCTTCAGACCATCTGGGAATACCCACTCAAGTCCCATGGAGACTGTGCTGAGATCATCCTGAATCATCACATACACGTACGAAACAAAATCAAGGCAAAGCCTGCTCCTCACTAGCCAAAGACCAGAATTCCCTAGTGAAGGGTGGCATGTTGACTGACAGCTGCAGCTTTTTCACACTATTCCCTTGAGGAAGCCAAGGAAACAAACACTTCCTAGATAGGATGGATTTCAAAAGAAACCAGTCCAATTATTATTGCAAGAACTTAAGTGAGAAAACCTTCTGTTAAAGAGTCAGAAACGACCAGTTATCAGATGCTTAACCTTATCAGCACTGTAATGAAAAAACTGCAAGAATTATGCTGACTTCATCCATTTTACTCTCCCATGAGAGAATTGATTGGAAATACGAAATGGCAGTTCACAATTAGTCAAGAAAAACAGAATCTGAAAAGTGCTTTTGAAATAACCTGCTTTTACATCCACAATATTATTCCAGATTTTATTGATGTCTTTGTTTTACTGATAAAGAAATAGAAGCATGTAAGATTATACAGTTGCCATGAAATAGACATTTCTGATTGAGGAACAGAAATTAGATCTCCTGAAAAAAACTCTATGCTCTGTTTTCTTTCTTCCTGTCTGTGAATTTGATCAAATGCCACTAATAAGAGAGAGATTTGCATTTGATTTCAGTATGTACAGAAGCAGGGTGACAAATGATTATATGTATCAAATTGAAGTTATCGTATCACAGGGAAAACTGTCATTCTTCTAAGTGATTTTGTGTCAGACAAATTTGCGTCAGACAAATTTGTGTCAGACAAATTTGTGTCAAACAAAAGAAGACAAAACTCTCTCCTCTCCTCTCCTCTCCTCTCCACTCCTCTCCTCATCTTATGCTTATTCAACTCCTATTAAAGACCTGTCAGAATATATTGCAATTAGGATATATAGTAGGCTGTAGTAGTTAACTGAACAGATGGATAGACTCTCTAGAGTTCTATATAACAGCATGAGCTTTCGAGATTTGTACAAATTAGAAAACAAGTAAATGAAATAATACTTTCTTTTTCTTCCGAACTTTTTACTTAGAGATTTAAAGCTGCCTGAATTGTCCAAGTCAGAAGTACGGAGGAAAAAATTAATGCCAGTGTTACTTCAATAAGAAAGAGGTCTTAAAGCAGATTATAGATTTTACAATGTGTTTTAAGAACAATCCAAATATTTTTTCAAATAAACAAGTTTGACACTTCAGTCTTCACAATACATGGCAATGCATGTATTAAACTCTAAACAACTTGGACTGAAACTCTGCAAATCACAGTATCCAAATAGTCCAACACAGAAATTGTTCTCATCAGGAGACTGATGAAAGCAAAATTCTGAAGGACACAGGTTGGCTACATGGCTCAGTGAACGCTTCAGTGGGGAGAGGCATAAGGATCCATACGGAATTAAAAAGACCTTTAAATGCATTGTGCCAAAAATTTCCATATGAATAGAGCGGACTCACGATGCCAGACTGAGATCACAATGTTTTTTTCTCTTTGAATAAGTATAACCTGCCAGAGCCATGAGGACATTGACATCCCTGAAGTCCCTGCCAGCTGCTCCTAGGGCATCCCATTCCTCTGTTCATGGTCCAAGATTCCATTTCAGCCCAGCTGAGTACCATCCACAGGTTGGAGCTAGCACTCCTGTGAAGTCTGGTGGGACACAGAATACATTGTCCCTTCTGCTCTTCTCTGGAAACAGAAGTCGTTGTTTCAGTAAGAAAATATTAAACCATACAGAATTTAAACGGAATTTTATTTTCCAGCTTTAAATCGTTTAGAGCTGTCTTTCTAACGTGCATGCCCTTCAGTTTCACAAAGGGGTCAGCCTCACTGAAAATAAAAGGTTTGATTTAATCAGGAAGAAGCATACTTTAAAAACCTGTTATTACCCAAAAGCAGACATTACATAAATTTCATTCTATTTTTATATCTTCCTGGCTCCAGTCTCCTGAATCTGACATTAACCATAACAACCACACATGTAGCTAAACCAGGCCAAATTCTCCTTTTTTTATTCCAGTATAAATATGGAAGTAATACTGTTGAGGTAATAGCTTTGAGGTAGACTCTCTCCACAAGAACAAGGCTTTTCTCAGAACATCCAGAATCAGGAAAGTATGCTGATTTTAAGGACAGATTTTTAATGACATTAGAGTAGAGGGGACCACCGGCATTGACATGAGAGCCTGGCAGTCCTAGAGGCTGAGGACAGAGGCTAATGTGGGTGGCATTTTGAAAAGCACATGAGGCTTCAAAGCTCTCATGCCATTTTCGAAATGCCTTAGGCTTTCAGAAGTTCAAGCCCCACTTACTTAGAGGAAAGCTTAAGCTTTTAAATGCATTTACCATTTGTGCCAATGAGACACGGCCACCATCTCACACCTCTGTGAGATTGAAATTCACAGTTACAACCTCTCCCTTAAGCTTGACTTCAGTGTCATGTTCAGGGTCTATCTTTCCTGCTCTTTAGCATGCCAACATTTTATTGAGGGTCAGAAGATGGAGACCTTGCAGCTAGCTAACCCTGGGCAGGGGATATTGCAGTGCCCTGTGGATGTAGTCCAGCAAGAAAGCTGTAGCACTGGCATGGCTACAGGTTGCTCAGTCATTGAACCTTGTCAGTTGTGCACAGCCTGGATCTCATGTTGCTGTCCTGAGCATCTGTGTTGCCCAGGTAGGCAAAACTTTCAGTCTTTCTCCTAGAAAAAGCTAAAGGCTTTCTGTGTTGAAAGTGTACCCGCTATGCACCTAGAAACATTGCTAATTAACTATGACTGCAGTTTGAAAACATTTACTCATGTCAAGCTGTGGACAGATGTCCTCTTCCTTATACAGCAGAACAGGGGAAAGAGGTTGCCACTCAGCTGAACACAACTGATCCCAGACTCAGATCACAGCCTCCACTGGTTCTCTGTGAGAGTTTATGGGAGCCTTCCCCAGTTTGCTTCAAGGAAAATCAACCAACCCAAGCACTTAAACTGCTCCTTCTGTCTTTTCCTAGTTCAATATAGAATGTAGTCACTGGCTGGATGCCTACTTTTCCGCAGGGTTCCCAGAAAGGCACAGTGCCAGGGTGATATCATTTGATGAACTTCCAGAAGAAAACAATGTGCTGCGGAAGGAGTGTCCCTTTGAGGGTCTGTAAGCTTTCTTCTCTTCATATTTATCCTTTTAAATGGTGAACATTGTTTTCTGGTGCAATGTGCACCCAACTGGGTGAAGGAGAATCCATCTTCAGTGGTGTCTATGATGCAATGAATTACATTTTCCTTGAGGGACTGAGAATTAAGCCATGCCCAGGGACTACAGCATATTCAGATATATATCCAGCAAAGATCCCACAGTTGTTCTCACTTTGCTGGCTGATCCCCATCCGGCATCCTTGTGCAAAGTGACTGCTCTCAATGATGGAAGCTTTTTATGGACTTTTGCTTAAAAAACCCAAGTGCAAACACAGTGAGCACAAGGCAGTGGAAGACTGTCCCCTATGACTCATGGCAATAGTATACGACAACTTTTGTTCTTGTTTGTCCCCATGTACCTTGCTGTCTGAAATCTTATTTTTGTTTTTCCTCTTTTTGTGCCATCTAAAAAAGTTTGCTCAGTCTGTTCTCTGTTTCTCTTCTATCACTGCAAGGTTGATAAAGCAGAATGATCTAAGACAGAAGATGGAAATTTTCCTGGTAAGGACTGGGGAGGAACCAAGAAAAGGAAACTGCTTGAACTTAAAGCACTCCACAGTAGATGGGCACATTGCTCTAGAGACCTATGCACATCTTTAGACCCCTACAATCTTCCATATACTTTATTCCAGTTCAAATTCATAACTTATCCTTCAAATTGTAGGTTATCCTGAAGACAGATTCGATTTATGGCTTTTATTTTATTTTGAGAAAATAGAGGAAACTTTTTAAAGAAGGTTTTTCCTGAGGTGGAGGGACATTCATATCCTGCATCTTCCAGTGTTAAATCCTGGTCATTTTTCACTACATGGCAAGCAAACATTGTCTCCAACTGTAAGTAAGTGGCCTAGCTTCTCAGCTCTCTGTCAAAACAAATTCTGTCAGGTTTTATTTATTTGTGTTGTGGTACAGATGGCAGTGAAACTGCTTTGCCTGCCAGCATTCTTGCTAAAACTTCCTCCAGCTGGGAGGAGGAAAAACACAAAAACATACCTTGACCAGGTCCTAGGTCATTTTATGGGAAAACCACCTTTCAAATAATGGAAATACCTGGAACCAGAGAAACTATGTTTGAAGACAAACACTGAGAAATGAAATTGTTCCCACTCCTTTGACATTTTGAAAATCAAACATGTCGAATTTCTAGTCTTTATTATAAGCACTCATTTTTTCATGAAAGCTTGAGACATGCTTGAATAATCTGACTGCATTCAGCATAGTTATGAAGGAGACTGCTCAAACATGACTGAATAGAAACTTAAGCTAGTGAGACCATTAAACATTAGAACTGCTGATGAGGTCTTTAAGGATTGTTTTCTCAGAAATATTTAGCTAATATTCCTTCCCACTGGCTGACTGATCCCTTTGGGCACCACCCGCCATTCTAGCACTGGGATTCAAAAGTTCAGACACCAAAAACTTTCAGGTCACTCTCCCCTTCTTACATAAGGAAAGGAAAGAAAATGTAAAGCCATGTGAAGATTGCTGGATTGTGTAGCTAACCCAAGGAGTGTGGTGGCTAGCTGTCATCTTGATTCCTTAGAGTAAGGCATAATCTTACGGGTGGAGCTCTGGAAGTCCAGCATAGCTACCATAACACAAAACAAGCTGGGAGATGCATAAACCTGTGGGCAACTGAAGGTGGATGAGAATGTAAAATCCATGGGAAAGAAATCCATACTTAAGACTCATATTTAAATGGCATACAAATCAAAGAGTGCAAAGAACATGCATGACAACCTGTAAGCCCCTGTTTCTGAGGCTTTGTAGAAAGGTCAGTGGTAGTGGCAAATTGAATGGCAGGTTTGGACCTTTCAGGCACGTGGACACAACTGACTGTTGCAGATCGTGTTTTGAGAGGGAAAAGATAAGGCATAGCCAGTGAAATTTCAAACAAATTGTTGAAGGTGTCTTTCTCTGCTTCTTATCTTTCTATACTTTGTTTCTCCTACCGCAGCTACTAGATGGGAGAGCTGGGAAAGGTCTGTACATCTCACAGCAAGGATTCAAGGGAGCAATGTAGTATTACCTTTGTTTTTGGAAAGCCAGAGGACATACAGACTATCTGGTTCTTCACCACTAATCCACTGCCAGTGCTGCAGGCAGAAAAGACCCACGTGCATAACAACTTCTTATTTACATCTTCTTGCACAAGGAAGTTAAAACACACCTTCTTCTACTGCTCAAACAGCTGTGCATATGTATAGGAAATGAATTAAAAGCTAGCAAGGAAAGACAAAAGTAAGAATACAGCCAGGATAACTTATGAGTAATAGCTACTGACTCTTGATCCAGCTTTTATTTATATCAGATTCATGGGAAATCTTCTAGGATTGTTTCAAAACAATGCCAATTAGCAAATTTTAGAATTATCTCTGCAGAGTTGGACAAGGAAGAAAGATTAGATCATATACCAGAAAGCCTCAAAACTGAGAATTTGATACAACCCTTTCATTCCTAAATTTAAAAAAATGTTAATGACATAGTCTGAGTATATACAATGAAATAAGGTTTCCTAATGGTTTGATGTTAAAAAACCCTCTGTCCAGCAGCCAGCTTCAATGGGAATGTAACTGACAGAGTATGTTATCAAGGCAGATCACAGAATCATAGAATAGTTTGTGTTGGAAGGGACCTTTAAAAGTCATGTAGTCCAACCACTCTGCAATTGCCAGGGACATCTTCAACTAGATCATATTGCTCATAGCCCTGTCAAGCCTGGCCTTGAATGTTTTCAGAGATAGGGCTTTCACCACCTCTCTGGAAAACCTATTCCTGTGTTTTCCCGCCATCATGATAAAATATTTCTTCCTTATATCTAGTTTAATCTACACTATTTTAGTTTAAAGCCATTACTGCTTGTCCTATCACAACAGGCCCTACTAAAAAGTCTGTCAACTCTTTCTTATAAGTACCCCCTTTAAGTCTTCATAGGAGAGGGGCTCCATCCCTTTAATCATCTTTGTGGCCCTTCCCTGGACCTGCTCCAACAGGTCCATATTTTTCCTGTGCTGAGCATCCCAGAGCTGGACACAGCACTCTAGGTGGAGTCTCATGATGGCAGAGTAGAGGGACAAAACCAACTCCTAAACCTGCTGGTCACATTGGTTTTGATTCTTTAGATCTGCCACCCTAACAGAATGCAACAAGGTCCAAAACAGATTTTTTTAACGTTTTTACAATATCGAATGAGATGACCTTTTTAACAGTGATGGAACAAAGAAATCTGCCACTCTTACTCAGAAAATTTGTTCTAGAAATCACTCTGAGCAACGTGGTTTAGTGAAAAGTATCCTTGCCCACAGTAGGGAGGTTGGAACTAGGTGATCTTTAAGGTCCTTTCCAACACAGACCATCCTTTCATTCAATTAGTAGAACTGATCAGGCTGTCCATTGTATTCCAATGAATGATTTGATGTGCACTTTTGCTCTACCTAGTGATTTGAAACCTATCGAAATGCCATTTCCTAAACTCAGAATAACATTATTTTAACCCTGTGTTCTTATCATTCCCATTATTATTTTGGTGATGGTTAGGATGAAGATGCCTGTTATTGTTATAAATACCATGTGCTTGTTCTGGCTTTCAGTATTTGGAAGAATACATTGAACTCCTCAAATGTTGTTTTTCCTTGAAGGAAAATTACTTGGCATACATAAATGACTTTGTTTCCTACCCCAGTTTATGGCCAAAAGTTTCTGTCTTTGAAAAGGACAATCAGAAGCCAAGGACAAAGTGTAACTTATGACTCACTTTATGCCTAACAGTTAACTGTGTGGGAACAAATATTTCAGCGCAATGTAGGTGACTTCTGATAAAGTAATCTGGGAGGTCTATTACACCCTCTAACTTTATAAACCCGTGTGAACAGAAAACTCTGATTTGGGCCACCTAACTCAGCCTGAAAGTAAAAAGAAAACCCACAGCCATATATTCTTATTCACCTTTAACACTACAGTGGTGCTTTTAGAGCACTCACCAGGAAAGAGGAGGCATGGGTTCAACACATGCACATCTTGCTTTGGTCTGAGGAGATTCAGCCTTTCCAAGAGACTGCTGCAATAACAGAAGCATCTTGCCCACTGTTTTTGAAATAATTACTACTATGCACAAAGAAGTGCAAGAGTCTGAAGTCGAAGGGCAAGAGAAGTCCTGATTCTCTGGCCTAATGCCTGGTTTCTCAAATGTCATTTGTTGGCTATCTCTGTTAAAAGTAATTTTCTGTATTCCCCTCAAGACTAAATTCATGTCTGTAAACACCATCACCTGAACATTTCTGCCTCACAGTTCCATGATCCCTTAAGATCCCTGACCCATAGCTGAAAGCTTCATGTATCCTTCTCTCTGTCTTCTCCTTCCTAAATTGGTTCTCCAACCACAGTGCTCCAGGCATCTAAGGCACATTTCTATCTAAAAAACCCCATTCCCCTCCACCTTCCCCAAATGACCTTTTTCCCATGATCTTTTCAGAGATACATGTCCCAGACTAATTAATTTCCTGTAGGCACAGGAGAAGAACAGCAGGGGAGATCTGGGAGCTGGAGACAGATTCACACATCAGTAAGTTACTGCCTAGCCAGTGACAGGAGCAGCTGTGTGAAGGTTCTTACTCTGATTTGTAAAAGATCCTGGACATTGGCAAAGCAGCAGCTGTTGAGACTGTTTTTGCTTGGCTTACATACAACACAGTGTGAGAACACCTAGCCTACTGATTCAGACTTTCATCTTGCAAAGGGCAGAATTTTTTCCCAGTCCCTGATCCTTAGCTTGTGTCTGCTTCTTATCCATCAGCTTTGTGTAAAATGCATATGCAGCCTTAAGCATGAACTCCCTCCAAGGTGTTCCCTCCTGGCTATGTGTTTAAAGTTGTTCTTCTCTGCAGAGACCTTTATTGTCACCGATTTAAGTCCTATGAAAATCCATGAGCTTTATTTCGGTACGCTCAGTAGTACATCAGAGCAAACATCACTATGAAGTTTGTGCTTGTAGCTAACAACTGCCCTGGAGTTATCATTTGCTGCTCTGCTGTAATGTTAAGCATTCATATGCTAATCCACTCGTGCAGGCTGTTGTACCTGACTGTACTGTAAGGCTTTATCAAATGACAGCAAAATTAATAGTTTGGTTCCTGCCAATTTGACACAAGACGCTTAATATGAAAAGCAGAATATATATATATCACTGAAAAGAATTTTGGGGCATTGCTTATTTCTCTCCAACTAAAATATTTTCATATTTTTTCTGTACTGCCATCGATACCAAGACAGATTCTAATTTTCTATTCTTACAACAGAAAAGATTCTTCATAAAGACTATGTATATGTACATGTATATGAAGAGACCTGACCGTGGCATATACCTATTGAAATATCATGAACTGAAAATAAATGTAGTGGTTTGGGGTTTAAAATCAATCTGTTAATGCCAATCAGTAACACAAAGAAAGGAATGAGAACAACAACTTTCAGATAATTCACTATGCAGCTTCTTTAACTCTGAGCTTGAGTTTGGTAACCAGTGGTATTCACCAGGGCTCAGTGTTAGGGTCAACCCTGTTTAATATCTTCACCAATGATCTGGACAAGGGGATCAAGTGCACTGTCAGTAACTTTACAGATGACACTAAGTTGGGCAGGAGTGTCAATCTGCTGGAAAGTATGAAGGCTCTTCAGAGGGATCTGGACAGGCTGGATCAATGGGCAGAGGCCAGCTGTATAAGGTTCAACAAGGCAAAGCACTGGTCCTGCACTTTGGTCACAACACCTCCAAGCAGTGCTACAGGCTGGGGGAAGGGTGGCTGGAAAAGTGCCCAGTGGAAAAGCACCTGGCGATGCTGGTAAACAGCCAGCTGGACAGTAGTCAGCAGTATGTCAAGACAGCCAGGAAAGCCAACGGCATCCTGGCTTGTACCAGCAATTGTGTGGCCAGCAGGATCAGGGCAGTGACTATCCCCCCCCCCTACTTGGCACTGGTGAGGCCACACCTCAAATCCTGTGTCCCAGTCTGGGCCCCTCATGACAAGAAGGACATTTAGGTGTTGGAGTGAGTCCAGAGAAGGGAAATGGAGCTGGTGAAGAGTCTGGAACAGGATTCTTATGAGGAGCAGCTGAGGGAGATAGGGTTGTTTAGCCTGGAGAAAAGGAGGCTCAGGGGAGACCTTATCACTCTGTACAACTCCTTGAAAGGAGGCTGCAGCAAGGTGAGGCTGAACCTCTGCTTCCAGGTAACAAGCGAGAGGGTAAGAGGAAATAATGTTAAGGTGCAGCAGGGGAGATTTCGACAAAAAAATTTCTTCACAGAAAGGGTTGTCAAGCATTGGAACAGGGTGCCAAGGAAAATGGTGGAGTCACCATCTCTGGAAGCATTTAAGAAACGTGTGAATGTGACATGTATTAGTGGTGAACATGGTGATGGTGCTACGAGGATGGTTGGACTTTATGATCTTATCTTAAAGGCTTTTTCCAACCTCAATGATTCTATGATTCACTGTAAAAAAAAGTAGATTGCATTTCAGACAGATAGTTTTCTCAATCCCCCATTCTATTTCTTCTTTTTCTCTCCACAGAAACCAGTGGACTCCAATTTCCTTGATTGCTGTAAATTAGCTCTGAAGGAATGAACAAGTTCAACAAATAAACATCACACATGTTTTCCAAGAAGACAGCAAAGGAACTAAAAAAAACAGCTTGACTTGCAGATTCTCACCAGACCCATGACCAATTCTCTGCTAATGCAACACTAATTTAAGACACCTTTGTATAACAGGTACTGCAACTCCTCAGCATGTCACTGTTTGTACAGTGACTTTTCTTTAGTATCCAAGTATATAGTGGAACAGTTAAATCCAATTTCCATTCATCGTTTATGAACCATTTTCATGATTTATGAAAACACCTAAATACTATATATAAAGCTTTAAGCAATTTTCTTGCAAGATATTGCAATACAGTTCATTTCATATGACAGTCCAAGCCAGCCTTAGCCCATTCACATTCCGTTCATTCCCCTGCAGGGCAGCTGCCTAATTACACCTGACTGATTAGGGTGAAGTGGTTTTTTGTGATGATTCCAACCAGGCACTGAAGCTGTAGCTCTCTTATGCCGTCCTGTCTGCAGGCTCAACATGTTTCTTCTGCCATTATTTGAGTTGGAGATGCATTTGCCACCATAAGGGCAAATTCCAAAATAAAACTAAGGTGTAAGCTTTATCCTCACTAGAAGAGATTCTTTCTACAGGCACATCCTCCAAGAACAGACATAACTCCTTCCAGCAAGAAGGCTTTTCTCTATAAAGCTTATGTATTGCCGAAAGACAAAATAAACAATGTAAACAAAGGACTTTACATTGAAAAATACAGATTCTTTTTTCATATGTCAACATTTAGTCCAAAAAAGGTGATATTCACCAGTTATACTACATCAACCTACAGATTGCTTACTTGAAAGACATACACCAATGCATACTGTGACCAGAAAAAGGTTCTACCTCACAGACTTCCCTCCTTGCTTCTTATGTGGATTTTACTAACACAGAAATCCCAGGCAGAGCTCTGCACCTTTACCTGTGCATAATGAACCACAGTGTCACACATATTTGCATTTTCAGAGCCATCTGTGTGTGACTAGAGTGTCATAATATACACAGTCTTATTCATATGTATTTTTTCCAGATCCGAGGATGTTTGTGTTGCTGTACATTACAAGTTTTGCCATTTATACAAGTGAACAACCACTTCAAAGCCAGCTCAAAGGAGAAAATTACTACACCAGATACATCTGTAGCATCCCTGGTTTGCCAGGCCCTGCAGGTCCTCCTGGAGCCAGAGGATCCCCGGGGCCACATGGACGCATTGGTCTTCCAGGAAGAGATGGTAGAGATGGCAGAAAGGGAGAAAAGGGTGAAAAAGGAAGTGCAGGTATTGAATATTTGTGTAACCTAATACAGTAGTACAACAAAGCAAGACCTTTCATCATCACTGTTACACACACACATAAATACATATATATATATATATAATGATGAATGTGTGTATGTGTCTGTGTGGGTTTAAGTGTGAAGCATGTATATATATATATATATATAGTGGAAGAGAGAAAATACGCAGATATATTTTAGATAGGTCTAATATGCGCATACTGACATCAGTGTAAAGAAAAGTAAATGCAAACCTTCCTGCACACAGATGCTAAGAATAAGTTTAGGAAGAATGAAGCATGTGCACTGTAAAGTATATAGTTTCATTTGTGCTCTTAGCCAGGAGATATTTAGTGCACAAGTATCATTCCACAGGTAGCCACGCTGCTGTCCTTCCTACAGCAGTGCCTGTAGTTCAAGCAGCAATAGACCGATTACCTATAAAATTCTTCCATGTGTAATCAAGACATATAAAGAAAAGTAGGAATATAGAAATAAGAGACCTCCAGGCTATGAAGCTTGGTCATCTATTCCCATCTCATCTGGCATTTCTTTCACTAATTTACTAGAGGATTTTGAAAGCATTTTTAGACTATTTTGAAATCTGGACCATGCTTTTGTTGCTTGTTCAGGCACACACAGTAGCCCACACAATCATTTCCTGAGGTGGTATGTGCAATGATTAACTAACTTAAAATGTTTTTAAAGGTCTAAGAGGTAAGACCGGGCCACTAGGACCAGCGGGAGAGAAAGGAGATCAAGGTCAGTCTGGCAAAAAAGGACCTGGAGGATTGACTGGTGCCAAAGGCGAAGTAGGTCCAGCTGGACCACCTGGACCTAAGGGAGATAAAGGAGACCGAGGAGAGCCAGGTGCACCAGGAGTTTGTAAGTGTGGAAAGATAGTGCTGAAATCTGCCTTTTCTGTTGGCATCACCACAAGCTACCCAGAGGAAAGATTACCAATTGTATTCAATAAAGTCCTCTTCAATGAGGGGGAGCATTACAACCCTTCTACGGGGAAGTTCATTTGTGCCATCCCAGGGATTTATTATTTTTCTTATGACATCACCTTAGCAAACAAGCATCTTGCCATTGGGCTGGTTCACAACGGGAAGTACCGGATAAAAACATTTGATGCAAACACAGGCAACCATGATGTAGCTTCTGGATCCACGGTGATCTACCTTCAGCCAGAAGATGAAGTGTGGCTTGAGATCTTCTACACTGATCAAAATGGTCTCTTTTCTGATCCAACATGGGCAGACAGTTTGTTTTCTGGATTCCTCTTATACGTTGATACAGATTATCTTGACACTTTATCAGATGAAGATGAGCTCTGAAAAAAGTGATATCAAATGGCATTCAAACTGGACATCCCAGCACAGGATTTTATCCAGCTGCATGGGGAACACAAAGCTGGGGAAAAAAAACAAACCTGGGAATTTATTCTTGCTCTGATGGGAACCAAATCTGAGCTCATAAGGGTGTTTCTAGAATCTAAGCTGGATTTTTACTGAACAGCATGGATATCAAAAGGTTCTCTAATTCAAAAAAGACTGCATCCCTCCAGGACTGACTCCTCCTGAAGGTTATGTTTATGGTAGTATTTAAACAAATCTAAGATACTGTACATTGGATTTTATATAAAATATATTAAGTTGCAATATAGAATGGATATTTTGTATATGACATTAAAGTAAAATTGAACAACTGACAACAATATCATCTTTGGTAATTTTAAGACAGACTGTACATTAAAAAGAGATGAAACAATGATTTTTTTTAAAAGGAGAGTAAAAAAATAGGAACGTCTGCTTCAGGGTATCTCTGAACAGGTCACGAGGCCAGTCTCATCTGATATTTACACCAACAAATAACATTCATAGCTAACCAACCTCCCAGTAAATCCATGAAAATTTGTACTAGCTGAGAACTATCCAACAGCAGTCATAAAAGAACAGAACAAATGTAGTAAACATATCAAGAAATTAAACACTGGGAGATCTGAAAACTTGGAGATAGACAGTCGGTACTCAGCATGGGTATTTTCAGTGTAACTCCAAGTAGGTTTGCTATGCTTTCAATGCTATCCATTATCTTTATGAGTAGAATGGAAAAAAGTATAAATATTTTTGCTGCAGAAAATTGTGGATGCCAAAAAAATGATAGAACAGTAACCAGTATCAAGCATAAATCAGATGGAACAAGGCGAATCGCATCATTAAAGCAGACTTAATTATATTCCAATATCACCAAATACAATAAAATAAATCTAGGTCACACACAAGATGAAAAAGTGCATTCAGGAAACCAATGAATTTGGAAAAAGCACATGGGACCTCATGGACCACCAACCAAATATGGTAATCAAAGTAGGCTGTTGCTACAGCCCTTTGGATGTACAACAAACGGAATTAAAAGTACAGGTAAAAAAGAACTTACTTAGGAAGCTGCGACTTCTGTCAGTGTTTCAAAAACATACTTGAAAATTGGGGGAAAAAATGGTTATAATTCTATTCACAGAATAGAATTACATAAGAGATATAAAAAGGTCAATTTATTTTTCTTGTTAAGGTTAAGTGGTGATTTGATCACATACTGCAGGTGTCCATCTGGAGATAATATTTCTGGTAGTAACTGGCACTTCCCTCTATGAGAAAGGAGCACAGAAAGATTCATCGGTGAGAAACTGTACCAAGCCCCATTTTACCAGTGGCAACAATCATTCATTGTAAAAATATCCAGGACCATCATGAGTTCTCCAGCATTCAACACCTGTCAAGACTGGCAACTTTTCACCAGGCACTCCCACTTTCCAAGAATTTACAATCTTCTTTTATTCACTCCACATTTACAGAAACCTGCTATTTCTAACAGTTATTCACATAATGTCAAATGATAACAGACTGCATTGCAGAACTCTTGATCCCACTTTGTTATGAATAAGGCAGAGGGAAATTTCTACCTTTTTTTGTGTGTACTTGACTGAATTACGAAAATTACAACCAGATAAAATGACACAAACATACTGGCAAGATTGCAGAACAAGCTCTACAGTTATGCATGAAACATTAGTCTATGCACCCTGTGTCCATATCTTCATTTCCTCCCACATTAGTATGCATGACTTGGAGTACATGACTGCTGCTTTATGCCGTGAACAGGTGCAAAGTCCTGAGCACAAATCAGACTAGCAATGCTTGTACAACCATCATTTTATTTGACAGTGAGAGATGTGCGATAGAAGACAAAAGTGGATTGTTTTTCTAACTAGACATCTAATTCATTAGTGTCATACAAGGGCTGTTTTCTGTGAAAAATATGGAAAAAACCACTTAGAGATTCAGTTTGTCACCCTGCTGTACAATCATTTATACATCTGCAAATTAAGCATAATATGAGTGTAAAATGCAGCCCAATGATCATTTACAACAATGATTGATGCCAAAGCTTCACAGCCATCAGTGCCTTTGTAAGGCACAAAGACCATTGGCATTGGTCTGCCTGCACTGAATTCCACAGGAAACAACAGATGATCATATCGGTCCCGTGACTTCCTGGAAGTTTAACAGATGCAGGACTGGACTTATACTACGTATTATGTAGCAAAAGCAATTTATAGAAGTATTCAACTAGATGATTATCTTCAAAAAAATAGAAATAAATTTAGGAAATTTGAATCGCTAGAAAGTTTATGTTAGGAATAACAATTCAGTTTTTATTAGAATTAGATAACCTTCTATAAAGCTAAGCTAAAGAAAAGAATATGACTGATTTTTCACACTTTACAGAAACATACTTGGTAGTAATAATATATCTAGACATTTTCAAGCAAAACTAATTTTTCTCAATTAAACAAAAAAAATATACAGCTTTATAGTGAAATGTTCCTGGTTGCAATACTAACTAAAAGCAAACTATGTCCATTTAATAATCTTGTAAAAATGAATCCAATGTAAAAGAGAGACTTTAACCACACTTATGTCGAAAATAACATCATGGGAATAAGTAAACCAAAAGTTACTGCTTTCCTTTACTTAGACATTTTAGATTTATGTTTGTACAATGATAGAAAAGTAATTTTAGCTTCCCTAAGTTTTCCCAAGTGGATTCTGTAGTTTTTTGAACAGTCTAATATTTTGGCATGAACAGTTAAAAGTAAGTAATTTTACTGAATTATTCCTACAGGTTTTGGCAGAAAGAATCATTTTACTACATGTATGGACAACATATGTTTACAAGAAGATGTGTTCCTGCCCTCATTAAAGGTCTCAAGACATCATCCTAAAGTAAATCATTGCTATTGCTAGCATATTACTTGAAAATAGATCAACTTCAGGGACGTGATCTTTCATTTGGGGTATTCCTGTGTCTAAATTTGAATTTATATGGAAAATATCCTGGGCTGACGTCTTCCCACTGTTCACACCAGCAAGTGGAGAGGTCTGGTTTGGTTTCAAGGCATTGTAGGATAACAAAGAGCAAAAGCTCTTTGGGATTAAATTTGAAAATTATTGAAGATTTCTGCACAATATATAGGACATTGTACAAATGCCATAATACTGTATAAAATTAAGCATCCAGACCAAACTAGTCATCTAGACTTTGCCTAGAGTCAACTGAGAGAAATGACTGTCACTGGGAGAAACTCCCAGGAGGAAGCATGTCCTTGCTGCAGCACCAGCTCTTGGGTTGGAAGCATTTGTACAAACCTCAGACCTACAGAACAGCTTCAAACAATATTAAGAAGCTCAGTGTTCCTGAGATTTATAAGTGAAAAATACACCTATTTACTTGACACATGTGTCTGTCAAGATGCATAAGTAAAAATAAAGCTATTTGAAACAAAATAGCTCCCCACAGACTTTTACTCTTTCAGACTTTCTTTATACTTGTTAGAGTGACATCAAGGAAAAAGCCAGTCACGTGTTCCATTGCTGAGTATTTTTAAACTAGATAACTAATTAAACATTTAACTACATCTTCAAATTGATACGAGTATGTTACTTTGAATAAATATGTTCACTTCCGTTGCTATTGGTATTCATGTCCATATGGTTAGGTTGTAATATAATTTTTTCAGAAGCAATAAATCCTCAGTTTTTTGCAACGTTGAGACAATACAGAGGAAATAATTACTAATGGATATCATGAGAATATTATCTACAATCTTCAAATCTTTTTAAATTTACCTAACGCTTTTTATGTACTTTTGGGATAGGTAAAAATATACAAAACTGATAAGCAGCTTATTTCATTTCCTACCAAGTATGCTACATTAGTTGCTGCAGTTTATTTAATACTTTATTTTTATTTACCTTCCACAAGTCACTCACGAGGTTCAGTTCATATTCATTCACTAAAACATTTACTGAATGACTTAGTTTTCCCAGATTGGTTTGTCTATTGATTTATTTATCCACTGGCAGGTAACTCTTACTCAGAATAATTACTGATGTTGTACTAGGCAACTTGGTCAGCAGGAACTTCAGTTTCAGGAGGAAATTTGGCCTGTTTTATATATGTTTTCCATCAGGTGATGAGTCCCATCTAAGAAATAAGACATGAAAGTAAACAAGGGAAAAACAGAGCTGAAAAAGCAATATATCACCATCTTCACCAATGAGTAATGCATTGCTTTCAAGAAGCAATTTATTCCTTTCAGTATAAACCACATAGACCAACTCAAAGAGCATTTAGAGGTCATATACACTTCCCTGTAAGTCCTTAGGTCAACACTCCCAACTGAGGTGACGTCAGTATTTCTGAATTTCAGAGACATGACTCTTCCTCATGTCCACAGGAAGAAATTTCCAAATACTGCCATGAAATTCTCAGTCTCTGATTCTTGATTTTGTCCTACCTGTATGCATCAGATCAATTTTTGAAAGCTCCTACCTAAGGGAAAAGAAAAAATAATTAGACATATTAGACACATATCTTTTAAGAGCAAATATACACAAAGAAAAAAATGTCTTGGATTATTTGGCATTTGGCTTATATCCCTCAATTCTGAGTATAATTTTGGCAGCCACCTGCTGGAAGAGGTGTAAAGAGATTTTTCCTCTATGCAGACTGTTCCAGCAGCAGTAAATGTTAGTAGAAAACTTCTCTTACCTGACTTTAATCTGTAAAAGCTCAGAGATCACTGTGTAGGCTCAATTAGTTGTTACTTCTTCTGTCACCAATGAAAAGAAATAGGTGGAGTAAGTCTCTGTTTGGATGACCCTGTATTAGAGACTTACATTAAGAAAGGAGCAATCAGGGGGTACTGTCTCTTCACATTACTTGTATCTAAGTGACTAACTTAGGTTAGACTTTAACTTTGAGATGGCAAAAGTTAAATGTCTGCTCTTCAAGAGCAATCTACTAAGTGGAAAAATTGGAGTAATTTAATTTGACAATTTATACGTCTCACAGTTGGAGAGAAGATGTGGATTGATGAAAACACAGAAGGACCCTTATAATGATGGAAGTGACCTCTTGTCAGACCTTTCATAAAGTATTGCTCAAGTTCCTCCTGGGACAACTTCAACTGCAGTAACTTCGCTGATCTCCAGAAAATTTTGCAGTATACTAGGATGGGCTAGCAATCCTCTCACAGCTCCAAATTCAATCCACTTAAACATATATAAAATACTGAACGCTTTAAGGATACTTAATTTCAGGTGTCAAAAAGCCTAAAATGGATCCTGCAGTGATTCTCCAAAAACAAAAATTTGTTTCTTTTCAACACTGAAGCACCTGTCAAAATCCCAAATGCAATAAAAAGAAAATTGTCTCTGTGAAAGAATAGCCTCGTTTATACCATGTCAAGAAAAGGAAAAAAAATACTGAATTCTTGAAGAACTTAAATAGACCACTGTTTTCAGCAGGCCCTAAAGAGAATTTTTTGCATGATGCACATGGGTTTTCTAGAAATGAGCGAATTGTATAAAGGAAATGTACCACCAGTTGCTTTTCTTTATCTACTTTCAACAAAGTATTATCTCTAGGCTCAGAACAAAGTGGGAAGGGCTTAAAATTCTTGAGTTGTAGAACCTCTTTCACCATCTGAAAACTTGACTACCCCTGATGCTAATGTCCCTTCCATGCACCACCTTCTTTCATGCACACTTTGTCAAATCTTCTGATACAAAAACGTAGACTTCTAAACTGTGTGAGACAAATTGCAGGAACTATTATTTGTGATTTCTGTCATGTTGGAGTAAGATGCAATCAGTTTAAAATCATCAAAATGTGCAGAGTTTGTTCTTCCTTGTTTGTAAACTCCCTGAAACTGGGATTACTGTAGTGTTGCACATAGTACTTGAACTTCTATTCTCAAACCACAGCAACATGTACTCTTATTCTGTAAATGCTGTACATGGCTTGCAATATTTGCAGTTTCCCTTCTGTTTTGTTCTTCAAAAAATTTCACCTTGATTCTAAGCAGGTAATAAGAGGCACACAAGGCAAAGCAAACCTCACATTATCATCAAAGCCTGAGAATAAACTACATCATTCATTGTCCCCTGTTTGGTTTTGAATAGTTTTAGCTCTGTACTTGGGATCGGTGATCCCACAGCCTGCTTTGCTCCTGGGGCAGCCTGCATCATGGTCACTACAAGCTGCAATGTACTCTGCCTGTGCTAGAGCCATCTTTGATCATCATAAAAAAGTGATTAATAAGAAAGTGTGACAGTGTCACATCTAGAGGTAGAGCAGCTCACACCATCTTGTTTGGAGCACTAAGTCCACTGCCCAGTGTAATCAATGGCATAAGACAGGCCTTTGTTTTTATAATGCTGATTGAGATAAATGAGTTGTTCTCTGCCCCAGGAAACATATGTGGTTTGAATTCTGTATGTCTCCTGTGAGCAGAGTCATTGTACTGGCGTGTGTTTTTAAGCAGCTTTCCATCCTGTTAAGCAAATGTCCCCCCCCACTGCTCCTTCAGGATATCACAGTAATGCTCCTTACATAACGCTATTCATATTTGTCCGTCATTCAAATTGTTTGTACAACTGTTTCTGACACTGCAACGTATTTTTGGGACATGGGCCTATCAGCAAAACAAGATACTGAACCTGACCTCTTGCCAAAATTTTGTATGAAGTTTCACCCCCTGAATCGTTTCCACAGCCCCACATATTCAGTATCAGTAATATTGTTTTTTTTCTGTTCTTACTAGATAAACTGAAATACACGCTAACAGAATAAATTACTTTGTTAACAATTCAGTGTAGCAGAAAATACCCCTCTCCAGATTTGCCAGGAAAACTATAAATTCCTTTGTAGCTATAAAAATCAGGAATTGTATATAAGACAATCCACACTTCCACAAACTATCTCACAGTGGTGACATTTCTGCCATTCCTAGTATCCACATAAATTGGTTGTGAGCATTTAACAAGCAGATAATCCACCTTTCATCAGCTTCTCCAACCAGGGCTTCAGGATTGTGTTTTCCTTAAAGTAGGCTCTAGAACAACTCTCATAGACTTTACATCTTTTTTTTTTTTTTTTTTTCTGCTACAGAAGCATTGAAGTATATTGATAACTCTATAAAGTCATATTTTCTGTTACTGACACATATTTTAATCCTGGGGTGACAAAAAGCCTGTTTACAAATTACAGCTGCTGAGACATCATATTTTTTTTAATTCTGCTGTGTTTCCCATCATTTCTCCCCCAAATGACATGCTAAGAAGTTTTCTGAGACTGATGCCGATTTGTACAGGTCATCTGTAAAGAGTAATGTACAGTTTCTCTCTTTATGCATTTTCAGTTAATACTGCATGTACTTTAATGCATTGGAAAACAGAGAGCACTAGGAAAACACCTGGCTACCAACCATCCACTTCAAGGATTTATTCCTTGAAATTGTCAGGATTTTTTTTCCAAGTAAAACTATTCTAAAAAAAGCATTTACTTGCTGCAATGTTGGCATATATAACATGTCCCTTTATTCAACAGAGTAAAGAAATCTCTTCTATAAATGATTTTCAGGAATCACTGTTCTGCTTCATACAAGTCCTAAGAAGGGTCTGTGCCTCTCCTCTACTTACTTTAAAAGAAGTACACAGAAATGAAGTCAGATAATTTAGCAAAGTTAAGTACATAAAGTTAGGATGAATATTTGATTGTATTTCAGTCTGAAATAACCATCCTCGATCCTGCAGACATATACTATGGATATTTGCTTTTTAAAGTCACTGCAGTAACTGGAATGGTCATTGTCTGCAGGACCTGAATCCTCCCCGTATTTATTACTTTCCTTTCTACTGTAGATTAAATTATTTAAAGAAGTCTGCCAGGAGTCTTTCAGTGGTTTAAGCGGGAGAATCTGACTGCTTCACTTAAAAAGCACAGCTGAGGTGTCGTTGCTAGGGGGAGTGTTGTGCTTGGTTCTTGCGTGTGCTCCCAGAGCTGCTGTATAAGCAACCCCAGGTAGGAAGCAAACATTTTCCTTTAGCTCTGTTTCAGTGTCTGTATTTTGTGTGTTTTCATGAATGAGACAGATTTAAGAACCCAAAATCCTCAAAATCTTTTTTGTGCTTTTGATGCAATCTCTTTTTTTTTTTTTTTTAAGAGCAGTGAGAGATGCTTCAGTGAGAGATGCACTGTGTTTCTGTTGTTAGTTTTCAGTGCTTGGAAACCACCTCTGAGCTAGTGGAGAGTTTCATAGTTTCTTGCATCCAGTTGTTTATTACATTTTAAAGAATCAGTTACAACACTTCAAGAAATGATGAAATGATGACAAATTGTTAAAGAAAGCGCCTATAAAGCACTTTTACTATGTTAACAGTGTTCTCCATTTCCAAGTGCCTGTAGGAAGGGCTGTTTAAATAGATGCATAAAGCTTGATATGAAAAAGAGGTTGCCACTTTTTGCAGTGCTGCACTTTTGTGCCACGAAGAGGATACTTGATGACTCTTGCCAACAGAAAGGAAATCTGGCCATTTTTGGAGACATCACTTTTAGCCTGGTGGAAGATACTTATTGAGGAAATGGCTGCTGAGGCAAATGCATAGGTGGTTTGGGAGAGAGTCACTTTTGTCACACTTGCTTGGGTGAGGTTTACTCCCTGTGCTAGATGAGAACTAGTTAGAAATCTGAAAATAACTGGGGCTAGTAGCTGGTAAAGCTAAGCCTCAGGCAGGAGATAACCATGTTGCTCCTTCTCTACTTCTATTCCTTTTTCATTGAGTATCTCCTAAGAGATAAAGAGAAACATGAAGATCACTCTGCCTGTTCTGGGCTGGGCTGGAAGCACTTTTTGAGGCAAGTATGCATGAGCCCATATGTACTCAGTACAAAGAAGTGATGAGGAAACCACTGGTGACCTGTGTCAGCCTCAGTCAGCTGTCTTAGTAGAGGAGACTTAGCCAGGTATTGAAAAAGGCCCAAAATTTTACTCCCATGAGTTGTTTCATGGGGATTTTGAAATCTAGAATGAATAATACCATCGTGAACTACTTCATCAGAGAGCTCAGTACATCATCCCTTGGGCTTTGCACTGGTGCAGCCACACCGGTGGAAGTTTAGTGCTGGGAACCAGTATAGCCATGGTCATGTTCTTGTCCATTAAAGGTCAAGCAGGACAGGGACTCACAGTAATAGTAGCAATGAATTGAGTTGGACTGATAAAAATTTAAAAATTTCCTCAAAGCTTGTAATCAAATACAGACACTTTCTAGTGCAAACAAAATGGAAGTAATTTGGTGGCTACAAGTGATTTCAGCCCAACACTGAAAGTAGGGAAAAAAAGGGATTGATTATGTCTCTGCAATCTTAATATTGCAGCTGGCTTTATGGATAATAGATGGGTTGTTTATGTAAAAGAAACCCAACAGAAGTGTTCATGCAGCACATTTTTCACTATTATATAGAATAATTAAACAGATACATGTATTTTTTAATCATTCCATTAGGAAAAAATATGGTTCTTTTTAAGTACTAAGGCTGTAAGTTAAATGGTGTCATTTGAGTGTTTGGGGTGAAAATGCTAAACTGAATGTCTCTTATAATCATTATGCACATATTGAAGCATATCTCTCGTGAGTAATTCCTGTGTTGCTTGTGGCAGCCAGGTGTCAGCCACTGTCCAGATGAACCACAGTGAAGAATCCCAGATGACAATCATGGAGGTTAGTGCCCAGTTAGTTGAGACAAAAAAGGTGTATGATCCTTTTTCACTGAAGAGTAATAGGAATCTTTCATATAGATAACTGTGAAAACTGAAATAAGGCAAGATTTTTTTTTAACCTCTTGTCAACCTTGGATCTGTCAGTACCATTCTAGTTAATACAGATTTGCACAATTACTGTGCAAACACACTGCAACCGTAAGCGCCATATGCTGAAAATAGGCACCTTTAGTGTGTTTGGGTTTTTGAAATTCTTTTTCATATTGATCCAATACTTAGTTATCTTCAAATTATTTGTTAACTACCGATAAATATGCTTAGTCTTGACTAAGTTGCAAAACCATAGTTATCCTGTTTTCTCATCTGCAGAAGTATCTGAAGCAATCATGTTTAAACAGTAAAATATCAGAAAGGGAAAAAAGCCCCCAAACCTCCTGAGATATGAGGAGATAAACAGTAAAGGCAAGATGCTTTGTAGGTGTCAGTAAGCTTTAATCTTGCTAACAAATAGCAGTGCGTGCTAACTTTGAGCAGTGTCAGGACTGTAGCGTGCCAATGGTATCAGTGAAACATGTATCTATATCTGTATCTATCCAGTTGGTACCGGTTGATCTTGTTCATATAAGCAGGTAGATATATATATGCACACACATACAGATATATATACATACATCATCGTGGCTAGGCTTCATGAACAAAGATATGGGAAAGGCTCTACCCACACTTGCTGCAAGTGCACTGATGGCCACACACATATATATATATATATATACACACATTTATATATATATATATGTGTGTAACGTATATATGAGCTGGATGGACGGTTATCAGCTGGCAACATTATCTATCTATCTATCTATCTATCTATCTATCTATCTATCTATCTATCTATCTATCTATCTATCTATCTATCTATCTATCTATCTCTGCGCACATATACATGGGAGGTATAGATCGACGTACATTATATATATATATAACTATATATATATATAAATAAAAAACCCACGGGGGAA